>CAAKHF010000228.1:9019-20481 GCA_901007745.1 Hippocampus kuda
AAAAGATCAACATAAACACATATATGGCTATTGCTCGGTGTGAATGCGTGTGAGATACGGAGGGGCTGGAAGACACACAAGCCGATGCTCACCCCTCTGCAGCAAACACAGTGGCTTCGACTTGTCCAATAGCAAAAAACGGAAAACATTTGAGGAGAAAGACTTCTACGACAAAAAAAAAAAAAAAAAAAGAGTTAAACAATTCAAAATGATAAAATACGGCAACATAAAAAGCAGTTGTACCTCAACAAAAAAAAAAAAAGCACTAAGGTCCATGTGCACAGAGAGGATGTGCAACCCACAGGGCGGCCAGGGCGAAGCCTTCCAACTGACAACGGTGTGTTGAATCGCAACAGCAACGCCGCGAAATCAACCCTGTGGGCCAGAGCCAACACACTGATGCAGCTATAGCCACAAAGGGACCTGTATCACTCTCGTTTCCCCTGCTAAAACTAATGACAAATGACTGAAAGAAAGAAATGCGCTCATCCCTCAAGTTTCTCGACCAGTCTTATTGTAGTGTGCAAAAGTCAACTTGTTAACTGCTCTGAATAGAACCGCTCATATTCTTTCGACATTGTGTTTAACGCAGTTCTCGCATTTTACATGAATGTTGAACTACTTGAAGCCGTACTGCATGGCAGGTAAACAAAAGGGGGAGGGCGATCGCACTTACCACACATCTATCCATAGCAAAGACAGCAGAAAAAGTGGACATAGCCTCTTGTGGAGCTCTCACTGTCATTACTGTGACTGACCGGTTGCCAATGAAAGTAGACACCTGCTAAAGAAGCCTTTGCTTGATGGTAAATATGCCTCTGAATCTGACATTATTTACAAAATGAATCCACCGCTAGAATGTGAATTTAATTTCAAAAATGTCTATGGCCCCACGTGTCAAATACGGGATTCTGCTTAGTACTGCATTTGTGGAATTTGAATTAAGCATCAAAATCCACCCGTTTTTATCCACCTCAGATGGCGGCCATTTTGCCACTTGCTGTTGACTTAAAACGACATCGCATTTGCTCAGGTTTAACGACCAATCGGGGCTCACCTGTTTTCAGGTGACAGTCACGAGCTGAGCCACGGTTGGTTGTTACCTGAGCCCTGAGCACAGCGAAGTGGTTTTCAGTCGACGGTGAGTGGCAGAATAGCAGCTCCGAGATGGATAAAAGCGAGCGGATTTTGCTGCTCCGTTCATATTCCATAAATTCGGTATTCATGTGATTATCGTGTTTCGACTAGCGCTGCCGCTTGAGAACATATTATTGAAGAGAAAATGTTTATGCTGACTTCCCCTTTCAATTGTACAGTTGTATACAATCCGGCATCTTTTTGCCACCAGTCGAGTCGTCCCTTCATGCTGCTTTAAGGCCCGCCTGCATCTGGCCCAGAGGCCACATCCACTTCTTTCCCGGCATCTACTCAAGGCAATGCCTCAGTGATTGTTGTTGATTCTCCACGTAACTTGCACTCATCTCCATAACATTAGCTTTGTTCTCTTGCTACTGTAAATACAAATATCTTTGAAAAAAGCAGTGAAGCCGCACCACTTTTTTGCAAAACCGCTAGTTGAAATGGACAGAAAGGTAAACAGGAGATTCATTCATCTAGCCACAACACAGAAATAAATGCTACGTTGCCATGACAGCAGGCAGATTGAGATAAAGGGGACCCATAAAAGACTCGGGCTCTAACCGCGGTGCACCTTGTGTGGCACACAAACCAATTCTTCTCTCTTTGCAGTCAGATCCCACGAAACACAAGAGCTTATACCCGATGATTAAATTTTATGGATCCTGTTTTAGTTGGTACAGTCACGACTAACATTGTGAGAAGCATCATTACCTGAAAGAACATGGAAAGGAGAAAAAAAACCAAACAAACCACAATCTACAATTGTCCAATCGCTGGCCAAGAGGAATAAGAGAGAAGCGAGGAAAACCGATCACTGGGGAGTCGCGCCGGCACCGAAGGTCTCTTGGGAGGCATACACCATGTAGAGGAAGCCATCTTGGTCCCGCTCCCGCTCGTACACCTCCGAGATGGCGGCCGACACGGACACCATGCTGTGGCCGTTGACCAGCAGGAAGAAAGCCTGGTTGGAATTGAGCTGCAGGCGCCTCCTTATGGTCATGGCAAGATAAATAATCAAATTGTCATTTCTTTTACTCAATATTGCAATTCAATATGCAATTTTTTTTGGGGGGGGGGATTCTTTTCCCATGTTTTTTTTTTTGACAAACACAAGCAATACACCGTATTTTCCACACTATAAGGCGCATCAAAAGCATTCAATTTTCACAAAAGCCGACAGTGCGCCTTACAATCCGATGCCCCTTATATATGGATCAATATTCTGATTTCTTGGATGTAGTATTTTAAATGTTCTATAAAGCACTTTGTTCCAGCTGCAGCGGTTGTGACGGCTCCATATAAAGCTGTATTGTATTGTATTCCCTTTAGCGTAGATCCATCTAGTTTATCCATAATGTAATCGCAGCCACTAGGTTCTATTCCATGCGCCTTATAATGTGGTGCGCCCTATATATGAAAACTGTTTTAAAATAGGCCATTCGTTGAAGGTGCGCCTTCTACCCCAAAGAGCCTTACGGTGCGGAAAATACGGTACTTGTCTGCGCATACACTCAGCAAATGTGTGGGTCCTTTAGGTTAGGCCAGGGGTCGGCAACCCAAATAAAAGCCTTCTATAAAACTTACAATGAAGGAAACACATGCTGTATGTATAGAGGAGACTGGACTGTCTCAAAATTGTTATTCATTCCTTTGTTGTGTGTTCAGAAACGCCCCCCATAGAATTTATTTTGTGATTTCCTCGCTTGATTTTTTGTTTTGGTGCATTATTTTCGCTTTTCTTAGTGTCAGTGAAGTGATCATTAATTTCCCTTTTTCGGAGGCTGTCTTTGAACGCCTCTCGAGTTGAACGAGAAGAGAGAAGGCAAAGAGTCGGACGTAGACGTGTCTGTGTTTGTAGAGACTGTTAAAAGCATAAATAAAGTGTGCGTTTTAAAATACCAACACCACAGCTCTCCTTTTTCGGAGCTGCAACCTGTATCTATATCTATTTGAGCTATATTTGCCTACTGTCAAAATCTTTTTCCATTTTCAAACATTTTTAACAAGCTCCAGGGAGCCACTAGATGTCGATAAAGAGCCACATGCGGCTCTGGAGCCGCGTATTGCCGACCCCCAGGTTAGGCTGCCACTAAAGGCAAATGAACATGAATTATGATAAAAGAGTCAATTTCTCTACTTCAATTAGTGTGATAACTTACAAAAAACTTTCTCTTGCAGTCTTTGATAGTTAACTATCACAACTTTGTAATATTCTGCCAAACAAGTGCGACATTGACATAGGTCATAATTTAAATAATGCAAACGAATCTGTCACTTGATCACTTCAACTTTGCATGTTTCATGAAACAATGATACATGTGGACTGCACTTCTTCAGCACTGCACCTATCTTAACAGTATCTAAGTAAACATCACCAAAATATAACTACAGTATTTATAAAAATTAAAGGCTACTGAGTGAACAAAGCAGTGCCCTCTCCCCCAAATAGCAGCCTTTGCAGTTTAAAAATGCAATTGTTAATCTGAACCCACTGTGAATTAAAATCAGAGAAGACAAGGGAAAAAAAATCAAAGAAACATGTCTCGAATCATCATACCTGATAATCTTAATGAGTTCACTCATGTTGACGTGATCGGGCACTAAGAACTTTGTCTTGTCCAGGATGGGGAGCTGCTTTTCTCCTTTGTACCTCTCAATGATCACCTACGGGGCACACACACACAGTGCTCGATGCAGTTTCATTCACGGACTATCACATGAAATAAATGCTGCCATCTGTTAAGCTCTGAACAAGATCCCTGCTCACTGGCGATCTTGTGATTAATCCTCAGTAAATGGCAGTCCCAACGTATGAGACTTCTACATGGAAAAAAGTCCAATCACAGCTGCAATGACAACACGCGGAGCCCAAAATGTAACCCCGGTCGGTGTTGTGAAAGAGGCAGGTTTCGAAAATCTCATGAAGATTTTTGACCCAAAGTGTGATTTGCCAGGTTGCACCTTGGGGGCAGGAAAAGCGCTGCGTGATTTGTACATTTTAGTCGGGGAAAAGGGTGGCCCAGCAGCTAACAAATGTAACCCACTTCTCCACGACGACACATCTGTGGTCACGGCCTGGACTTCTGCATATTGCTTGCATTTACTTTACCACTGTAAAACCAGAAATAAAGCAGAGAACGTGCACTTACGTTTTTGAAGAAAAGCTGAAAAAGGTTTGTTATTGCATTTTACACTCATCTTAAAAATCCATCAGGAGGGGGCGCTTGCACTATTTCACTGCTGCCGTTTTATGCATCAATGGGTAGAATTTGACATTTATATCATGATTTACAGGAGAAAAAAAGAATATGATATTGTACATTTTAAAAATATTCAGACATTAGTTTTAGGCCATACTGTTCAGAAACATTTTCTCCATTGAAATGAATTGTAATGCCATTAATCTGTTCCAGCCCCTAAAAAAAACTAAAACATTTTTTTCCCCCACTTTCCTCGACGGGCAGCAAATTTTACTCATACATCAAATATTGTCTTGCAATACAATGCAAACAAGATGACCAAACAATTTGGAAACTTGTAAATGGTGGCCCTTGAAAAAATCCAAGGACTCTACGATTGTACTATAGTAGTGAAGGGTCATTTTGAAGAAGCAGTTGTGTGGCATTCTATCCAAGCACGCTCACCACACCACAAACAGCCTCTATTGAGTTGTATGTCAGCATCTTTAATAAAACCAGAAAACATCTAAAAACAAACAAACAAAAACCTTTGTTTTCAAGTATACTAAGTCCAGTACAATAAATATGTAGTGACTACAATAAATCAACAACGTCTAACACAATAGAAATTTTGCGTGTATCTAGGAGAAGTTGGGTTTATGAGGTTCCTGATGCACGGGATTTCGGGGGCCAACGTGTCTCAGTGAGGACATGCAAAACGTTGCCATGCGAATAAGATACGGGCCCCGCAAACACGTAACACCCCCGACTGACCCTTGCCGCTCACTGAACCCCTGCTGAATTACCAAGGGCCTGCCGCGGGTCCAGTGGTGGGAAGGGGCTTCGCACCGCGCACACACATTTCCTATTGGTCCTTCTTCTGCGCGGCAAACTCGGCATCAAAATTTAGCAGACATTTTAGAATCTGAGCGATTGTGGGTGAGATGTTAGTCCTGGTTCCACTCAATTCTCAATGCCCACCCCTACTCATTTGTCATGTCAAAGCCAAAGTGTACGATCAGCTGCAAAGAGTTTTGTTCGAATAGAACGCTTAATCACCCTAACTGCTCACTCATGCTGTTTATGTGACTTAATTTCTGACACGAATTTGAACATGCTGGTTCGCTCAAAGCACACAAGTGAAGAAACCCTCAGGGAGGAACACTCACAGGTATCTTGTTAGGATGCTGCTCCCTTATCAGCCGGACATCTTCTACTCGCTGATCTGCAGGGGACACAAAAGCACGCAGTGTCAGTACGCAGGAATGAGCAGACACATTACACACTGCTTAAAATCAAAATGAGGTTAAAAAAATAATAATAATTGTAGAGAGTTGAGACAATTAATCGAGGTCCCGTGTGTGCCTGGCCAAAATGCTTATACCTGAACATAACCTTTCGCAATACGGATTTAAGCATGCAATGTAAATTATAGCTATAATGTTTCCCCTGCCAAAAAAAAAAAAATCCATTTGGTGCCGAACCCAACCCTTAATTTACGACAATTTTACTATGTTACCGTATTTTCCACACTATAAGGCGCACCTAAAAGCATTCAATTTTTCTCAAAAGCCGACAGCGCACCTTATAATCCGGTGCGCCTTATGTAGCGATCAATAATCTAATTTCGTGGATGTAGTATTTTAAACTTTCTGTAAAGCGCTTTGTTACAGCTGCAGCGTTTGTGAAGGCTCCATATCAATAAAGCTGTATTGTATTGTATTCCCTTTAGCGTAGTTACATCTAGTTCAGCGGTGTCCAAAGTCGGTCCTCAAGGGCCGCTGTCCTGCCTGTTTTCCAGCTCTCCCAGGAACAACACACCTGATTTAAATAATCAAATCGTTCTAATGCTGCTTCTGAGCTGGCTGATGAGCTGCGTTGCAGCTGGGAGAGCTGGAAAACAGTCCACCATGATCGAGTCCAAGTCAGGTTTGAATCACAAAGGTCAGGTTCCAAGTGTAGTCCGAGTCCACAAGGTCCCAGTCAAAGTCCAAACCCAAGTCCAGTTGAGATCAAGAGTAAAGCTTTAAGACAGGTAAATAATATTTTGAAGACCACAAAATTAGAGAAATTTCATTATGCTCAACAGTCTTCTTAGATGGCATGGAACCCTTTGCTTTCTTAATCGTGTGTGCAGATAAACAACAAAAACTATTTAAAAAAAAACAACATTGCTTTATTAATGGTGGTCGAGCTCGGGGTGAGAGACGAGGAGGGAATTGGGCACTGGGAAGTTGTAAAAAGAATGCTTACAAGAAAATTGGACAATTAATTAGTCGTCCCCGGGGAGGCCACCATTGGTTAACTTTAGGTGGCCGGGCACAGTCACCTGGCCATCGGGCCACCGTGAATGTCGAACCCTGTATAGTATTAATCAAGGTATAGCACGGGTATCTGGCAAAAAATAAGCCCAAGAGGACAGTGCATGAAATGAATTGCTTTCAAGATCAAAATCTACTATGAACATTATGGTTTTATCCATAATCAAGCTGTGCCACAGCATTATTAGATGTTAAGGCAGAAATTAATACTAATTTTCCAAAGAATTGAACTTGTATAGCTCATGCGTGGCATTATGTGTCCTTACAGGAAAACAAAATCACTCCAAAAACATCTTTACACAATCTTAATTGATTTAATCTTAGCAGTGCCGAAATTCAACACCGTTGAACACAGAACATTGTTAATGCCCCTGCCCCGCAGTTTTGTGAAATTTGAACCTCCAACAATACAATACAATACAGTAACTACCGACAAAAATATAATACAATATTCCAAAAACTAATCCTATCTATGCCTTGTTGTTTGAAGCAGTGGCAATGCCATTTTTTTGGTGGGCCGAATGACAACAAACATACTGGTCACCTCAGAATCCTCAGCTGTGTATAACAGAGTTCTGGTTCGAGAGGTGTGTATTTATTGGCACATTCAGAGTCTAGACTTCTGGTGATTTGAAGGCATCCACAGTTGTGACAGTGAAATTGTCGTGTTCAAATCTAATATTCACACTAAAATGGTGTTTATCTTACTGCGAAATGTGGGACAACATCCTGTGATAACAGCTTAATTAGGTTAAGTTCAGTGCGCAGGAATAGGGAAGCTCTGTGGGATGGTGTTTTGTCTCTCGTGACACATCTGAGTCATCACTTTTCAGTGGCCATTAAGAGACCGACAAGAAGGAAGCACTGGATCGGAGAGCTGGCACGTGCTTGTCTGAAGAAAGGAGGGGTGGCGTTGCATGACATTTCTTGTCTCCATAATAATGGAAATTGTGATACTGCTCACTCCACCCTTTAAAGCAAAGAACTACATTTGCTAACACAGTTCAGTAGAAATTGACACATCTGAGGTATTTTGTCCCGACCAAAAGGGGCCGTTTTTTTGTCATCCGCTGTCTGTGGCCCATGGGCTTTGTACAAACCAAATTCCACTGAGGTTGGGTGTTGTGTCAAACGTAAATAAAAACAGGGATGTCCCAATCATGTTTTTTTTGACACCCGAGTCAGAGTCTTTAGGTTTACGTATCTGCTGATATCAAGTTCCGATCCAATACTTCAGCAATCCATTAAGGGGGAAAAAAAGGGTGCGCATGAGTTTTTCTTCTCAAATTAATATAGAAATATACATACATCATTGTGTTTATGTTATATCTATGTACAGTATATTATATGGACCATTTCACCACATCAATGCCAATTGCTTCACAGTTCCAATATTTTTTATTTTATGCACCAAATTTGATGATACTGATACACATATTGAACATTTCAGAGTGCATTTGGTTCATCTGAGAACTTGTTTTATCATGTCATTTATTTTTTTGTACTGAAACTCTTTGTTGGTTTTTAGCATAAAGCTAGCAAATACAGGTATAAAGCCATTACATTTACACTAAATGATTGTTAACTTTAAACACATTACATATCAATGTTCAGATACATTTTTCACACTTGGTGACTTACTTTGCTTGTAATACACTTATTATGTCCACCAAATAAGAAATGGTTTCTCAGTATGGGTTTTTGTGTTTTAAAGAAGGCCATTTGCGCCAAACTTTTATGACTTTACGATTCATTTTCTGATGTAATTGAGCTGAGGAATTGATTGTCAATAAGGAACCGATTCTATGACCTAATTTAAAATTAAACCAAAAGATTCTCTTTCTACAAAAAGTCCAACAGCAACAGTTTGAACAATCAAATTAACATGCTATGAAAACCGAAACAGTGGCATTTGATTTTGCTTCATTTCCATCGAACGTGTCCGCCAATAGGGCCTTTTTAATGCTGATGGAAGTTGTTTGTACCGCACTAATTATTATTATAATGTTTAAAAACAATCTGTTTTGCCTTGTTTTCATCGATAAGGAACAAGCACAATCGAAAGTATCACCTGTGATATGCAGAGAATAGGGGCAGAGTCCTTCCACAAAGCTAGTTATTGTAAGATAAGAAGAAAACCTTTATTAGTCTCGCAATGGAGAAATTCCCATTTCACAGCAGCAAAGTTACGAAAGGAAGAAGTAGAACAACAAAATATAGGAGCTGCTGGAAAGGCAGCCACTCACGCGGCGCCATTTTGAAGTCAAAAAACAAAAATAACACAACACAAAACATAGGACACAAGACAGTCGTGCAATCTTCACCACTTTTCTGCATACACTTTGTTGTCTGAAGCAGTTACAAGCTAAGTTTTGAAAGCAAAACCTACAGGTTTACGATTGTTGATGGATACCAGAAGATAGTGGTGAAGCACTACATTTGTGCAGGTGACACTCCTCACCTCATTTGCAGATTGTCCCTCAAGTTTTGTATTATTTTGACTTCAAGACGGCGCCGCGAGAGTGGCTGCCTTTACAGCAGCTCCTATATTTTGTTCTTCTACTTCCTTTCATAACTTTGCTGTTGTGAATTGGAATTTTTCCATTGTGAGACTAATAAAGGTTTTCTTATCTTAAGTTCCTCAAGTCGCTGAAACGCAGTTCCTTAATACCAAGATACCAAAGGGATACTTTTACTTGGTTAACCGCAAATATGTGCGGGTTCAATATGCCAGAATGAAAGTGTAATTTGAAATTTTGACAACAATAAATAGCATTTCAGAGAGTGCAAGTGGTCTAGCAGAAATAGAAGCTGGAGATAGTTGTGACAGTGTCATAAACAGCTTTGAGCAAGTGGTACACGGGACGACCACGTTGTTGACTAAGGTGCCCATGTTGCTGCTCGAATCGCCTCACGTGCTTTCCTTGCGTAAACTGAGACAAATAAACGTGACTCTCAACCGGAAGTGGGTTGTATTAACATCAAAGCGAGTTAAGTGAACAGTATTGTCAAGTTCAAACAACACACTTGCGAGACCTATACCGCAGTATCCATGCCGTGTAAATAAAAACGGGAACTTTGAGCAAGTGTTGCATGTATTTTTGTCGGACACTTATTGCTCCTCCTGAAAGCGTCCCATCCCCCAATCCTGCAGCTCAACTCCCGTGCCCTCTTTCGACACCACTTGTTTTCTTTCCACCGCCTCACAAAAACAGACGGTATAATACCACCACGGTCAGAAACGGAATTCCATACAGATGCCTTTTTGTGTTTTACACAACAAGTAACAAGGCAGTGAGGCCCTCCAGTCAACAAACCTCCATCTGCCCCTACTTGTGTTTGACGCAGTTTGACTGAAGTGTCCGAAATAAAAGCTCAACTCGCCGCATTTTGCTTTCTTACGCACCAGACAGGGCAACGCAAATACACAACATACAGAAAAAGTGGCACTGTGGAAAAAGATGTAGGGGGAAAAATACCTACCGAATGTTCTTCTTTGTTTGAAGGATTTTTCTGAAGGCATAATGCGTCAAAGTCGTCGTCCCAGTCGACAACGGAGGTAAATGGCGGTGTTAGCAAACAAAAGGGCCGCTGTTGACGACACGGTCCGTGACAAGCGACGCGTGGAGATATGCTGTAATGGCAGTGAGGAGCTGTTGACGTTACCCGATGCGTTTCGACGTGCTCGCTTCCTACCTCTGTGTTTTTATCATGACGAGCTCCTCAAAGAGAGGAAAACAAACCCGTCAGCTGACTAGTGACGTCACGCAACACTATCCGTTTCCAACATCTCAGCTTCTCCAGTATGGAGCAATACAATAGTGCTATCTGGTACGTACGTTTCTTTTCTTTGATTGGTAATATAACAGTTAATGTCAAATTAGCTGTTCGTCACCTTGACCCACTTTCTTCTTTAAATGCTCATTGTAATGCTACGAAAAAACATTGGAGGACTTTTTCTGCCTCCCCACACTTTAAAATTAAAACACAGTAATGTATTGAAAAATGTTTTTTCCCCATATACGTATTGTTCCGTATTGTTTTGTGTTTTTTGTTATTGTAAAGTGTCCTTGGTTGTCTTGAAAGGCGCTTATAAATAAAATGTATTATTATTACAGCTACAGACCGGTGGCGCTGACGTCTCACCTGATGAAGACGCTGGAGAGACTCGTCCTCGCTCACCTTCGACCGCTGGTGAGCTCGTCACTGGACCCGCTGCAGTTTGCCTATCAGCCTGGCATCGGAGTGGAAGACGCCATTATCTACCTCCTCCACTCAGTGCTGTCTCACCTGGAGAAGGCTGGGAGCACTGTGAGAATCATGTTCTTTGATTTCTCCAGTGCCTTCAACACCATCCAACCCAACCTACTGAGAGACAAACTGCAGAACGCCGGAGTGGACCACCATCTCACAGCATGGATTATAGACTATCTCACAAACCGACCGCAGTACGTAAGGGTGCAGCGCTGTGAGTCGGACAGGCTCCTCTGCAGTACGGGAGCGCCGCAGGGGACTGTTCTGGCTCCATTCCTTTTCATTCTCTACACCTCAGACTTCAGACATGCCACTCCAAACTGCCACCTTCAGAAGTTCTCTGATGACTCTGCGATTGTTGGCCTCATTACAGAGGGGGATGATCGGGAGTACAAGCGACTGACGAAGGACTTTGTGGACTGGTGCCAGCAGAATCAACTGCAGATCAACCCTAAGAAAACTAAGGAGTTGGTTGTGGATTTCTGCAGGCAACAGTCCTCACCAGCACTGATGAACATCCAGGGGATGGACATAGAGAGGGTGACCTTCTACAAGTACCTGGGTGTTC
>CAAKHF010000231.1:4604-30016 GCA_901007745.1 Hippocampus kuda
ACGATGGATCTTTTCAAAAGCTTGAAAAAAGGAACCAATAACACACACACACACACACACACACACACACACACACACACACACACACACACACACACACACACACACACACACACACACACACACACACACACACACATTAGTCCTAGTGAGTGCGCGCGGAGCTGTAGCCCCTTCGGGCTCTTTGTGCATGAATTATAGACGCTTGATGCGGGGGTTATGAAATGCCTTCTGCGCAGGAAGCTGTTCATTCTCTTGCTGGTTTACTGCAGACGCGTCGTCTTGGATTAAAAAGTAAAAAAAAAAAAAAAAAGCATGCAGTTCAAGAAGCTCACAATTTGCATAAACTGCAAGAAGCCCGCTCACGTCGGCGAGCAAATAAAGCCTATTAGGCCGAGTTTATTTAAGTCAGACTGCCAACCGGGAGGTTTTGTTGATCAAGGTCAACACGTATTATCACAGCAGCCCAGTAAATAAGGGATAAAACCTCCACGGGATGCTGCACTGAAGGTATATTGACATGGTGCTGTTCTGAAATATTTAGTTGCCTGTAAATATTTCATCCCCACAGACTGCCTGCCCCAACTAAATTTACAAGTACTTTTTTTTTTTCTCGGAAGAGCCCATCAATAAAACACCAGGCTGTTTTTGATCCCCTAAACGGAGGGCTGCAAATAACAATTGTAGTCTGCGGCGACGTGTCTGGTTTGTAGACACTCTTTAAACATTGATGCCTTTGAAAAAGAAACAGGAAGGAAATGGATTTTGTTCATTAAAAAAAGGGTCTCAATTACAAGCAAGTCCGTTTTGTCCATTATTATTTTCCAGTCCACAATGTGAAGGTTGAGAGAAGTCTCAGCCCAGGCCTATGTCACTGTGAGGCCTCCTGACACCAATATCTCCACACAGTGAGCACAACAATACAGTGGATCTCATTCAAACATCTTTCCCCCCCTTTGTCTGTTTCTTTCATGCATCCTCATCTCAGCAGACGCTTGTCTGCACACAAAATGTGACTTATTGCAGTGGCCTTGCATGTTAAATCTCCTGAACAATTTTGACCAAGTGCTCATTATTTTGACTAACACTACAGATATAAATCCGGAAATGATCACATTTTAATCAAAGGAACAAAAGACCACAGGTAACTGACAATATATTTCCTCCTATGTCATTTTGAAGAGAAACTACAGAAAGAAATTATTTCAAAATTAAAGATCAAAATGACATCAAGCCTGAAGATAATCGGGCTTGTTTTTGTTTTTCTGCAAGGTGATGGCAACGAAAATCCTAGACAGATAGATGAATAGTGTTTCGGTTGGACATTTATTTTAGATACTCATCGACTTTAATATTAAGCAAATGCAAAAAAAAAAAAGTGACAGTCAAAAAAAGCAAACATTGGACAAAACCTTGCATGTTGACTAAATTAATCGTCTCAAAACTCATTTGTATTCTTTGGCATTTGACTCGGCATGACTCAGACTTTTGTGCTTTCTACTGTCTTTGTTATTAATTCATTTTTTTATTGTTGTATATATTTGCCCCATGTACAACACTTTGTATACAGCGGCGGTTTTTAAAAATTGCTCTATAAATCCAGGTGAGTTGAGTCCATCAGATAAAGACAAAATGGAAATCCGAAGAGTATAAAATGCATGTAAAGATGGAAAATTTGACGAACTATACATATATATTTTTTGCCAAAACCAATCATCTATTTTCTAAATGAATTCAAACTAGCAACCCCCTATAAGCTTTAGAGAAGAAAAAAAGAAAAAGTTTTTCGATGAGGGGAGACGATCATGACA
Organism: Hippocampus kuda; assembly: GCA_901007745.1. Lineage (NCBI taxonomy): Eukaryota > Metazoa > Chordata > Actinopteri > Syngnathiformes > Syngnathidae > Hippocampus > Hippocampus kuda. The sequence goes on from CAAKHF010000231.1 coordinate 6,416, forward strand.
AAAACAGGGTGCAATGACACCAATAGGAGGGGTGGGGACCAACTCTCACTTCACCTCCAAATGACAATAAGGAGACATTTACTTTGTGTCCTTGTCATCATTATTTGAATGTAGCTGGGTCATAGCTCGCCCTGGGCAGCAAGCAGGAGGGAAGCAGTGGGGGAATAGTTCCATGAGAACCGGCTGGAAATGACCCAGATTCCCGAGGATCACTGGAGCAGACGAGACGCTACAAGAGCCTGTCACCAACAGCCATCCTGCCTCAGTCCCATGCAGACCTATACAGTACCTTGCGCTCACCATCTGCCCTGCCCCCACGCCGCCGCCTCGCCCACAAACAAGCACACCAAAGCATTTGTACGCACCAAACCTCGTGGGTCTATTTCTTATTGGGGTTTTTTTTTTGGGGGGGGGGGTATGCTCTCTTTCTGGATGAATATTTGTGAGAGCCCTATTTAAAATGCCTAACCCCCCCCCCCCCATCAAGAGGGTGCAATCAGTGATGTGAAACAAGCATTATACGCTGCTAATGTATGCTGGGCAAAGCAGAAAGCCGCAGTCAGGCTTCCGCATTTGACTTTCGCATTAACTCATCCATCCCCGCACGAGATTAACTTTCCAATTAAGATATCATAGCAGGAACATCCCCCTCCCCTTAACCTCAACGTGACCGCAGTGTATTTGAAAGTCTGGCTCATGTGTAGAGAATTAACGCTCGCTCTGTGCAAAGGTTGGCTGCTTGTACCGCGGTGACACAAGGGTTAAGCTCAAGCTCTCAGAGAGGCGTATTTTCAGAGCCATTTGCCCCCCCCCCCCCGGGCAGTACGAGCTCTTGACGCTACGTTTAATCTGTGGATTTGCGGTAACAGAGAAGACTTCTTATCGGTTGACCTGTTGGCCTCTGGTGTATGTAATCCGGCGTTCTTCAGTCATATAGATGAAGGGAAGCCGATAGGCCACAGCAGCCAATGTGTGTGTGTGTGTGGGGGGGGGGGGTGCACACATGCCAAAGCCCTGCCTGACACACATACTCCTCCCCCCATGCTTTTGTTTTCACACAGCACACAAGAACACTGTCGTTGAAGCGCACGTGATATTTGGCCTCATCTCCGATGAGCCCATTGGCGCCGAGGCTCGAGAAATTCGGCAAATACGATAGCGAGCGCAGCGCAAAATAACCCAAGTGCAATGCACATTGACAGCACTGCTCTCAAATGAATTCTTTGACATAACTCGCGAGTGCATCACTCGCACGCCAAGGCCAAACAAGACAATGCGATTTAAGATTTTGTCATTTTACCAGTGTGTAAATGCGGCGCCATGTCCCAAAACTGGTGGGTGAAATGTGGAGGTCAGACAAAAAGAAGAAGAAAAAAAAGGATACCAAAGAGGAGGATTTCAAACGATCGTGGTGCGCCGTGTCGTCAAATCTGGGGAAACTTCATTTAGAGGATGAAATCAATAAGTGCCTTCAACATTCCTTTGATATTTTCGGATGTCACACGACGGTTGAGTACCAGCGATGGCAATGAAGAAAAAGGGTGATGAAAACCATCGAAGAGGAAATGGCATTGACAGTGAAAGGGAAGGCAGTGGCTACTCAGTACAATACGAGGAAGACAAGGACTTCAATATCGAGAATACAAATTCATTTTGCTGAGCAGATGGCATGTTGCGCATCCAATGACTTCAACCAGTGGGTGTCCAACCCCGCTCCTCGAGCATCGCTATCCAGCTTGTTTTAAATGTCTCCCTCCTCCAACACACCGGATTCAAACGATCAGGATCGTTATCCCGTTTTAACAGAGCTTGCTGATGAGCTGATCGTCACACGTTCCAATACGATTGCTACAATTACAAATAGTTGGCTTCTGAAAAATGATGTAAATGCACAGAAAATAAAGCAGAACGTCACTTTTGGTGTCAAGCCCAAATGGTTTCAGTCTCCAGTAAAAATAAAGGAATTAGGTGAGTGTATGATGAGCCCTTTGCATGTAAACTCTTTTGGCAGTTCAAGATTTTTCAGGTAGCAAGTCTGATCCTGCACCAGTTTAATTCGCTCTCCCCAAAAAAAGGTTAGTTCTAATTTCAACCCAAAGTTACACGATGAATTGTTTTTATCTTTGCAACTTCTACTGTGTTTTTCATCCATCTGCATTTCTGCACTTAATACAGAGCTTCAATACATATCTAAAGGCTATAAATATGCATTTGTTGATGTCTGCAGGTGAAAAGCAGCATAAAAGTGCAATGCTACACTGAATGTTTCTCGTAATTTCCGTCTCCTCCGCGAGTCCCACTTGGAAGCCAAAGGATATTCACCTGTTGCCAACAAACAATACGGTGCGATTGAACTGCAAATGCTCGGCAAAAATCCATTAGAGATACATTGAATCTTGTCCTCTTTTCCTTTCCTTTTTTTAAGAGTGGGTGCATTTACCGAGTATGTTATAGAGTGCAAGCAATTATTACATCCATTCCACTCTTGAATGCAGTCAATTTCTGTCCAGAGAGTGGCTAAATGAAACTGGGAGGGGCGGAGGGGGGAAAAGCACTAGACAACACGGCCATATACCGCATTTGAGAGAGGCATATGCCGCAGAGAAAGTTAATAACAAAAGCCGATACAACTTACACAACAACCGTGATTGTGTGCGAGAGGCGGTGTTTTGCTGTTAGGGCTGAAATGGCAAGCCGGTCATTAGGAGGAGTAAATCCACGATTGGACAGAAAATGGCAAATTGGAAGTACAGCAACAATAGGTGGCTTTTATCTGGGAGAACATACAGAAAATAAGAATCCTGCAGTGGACTTTTCTTTTCAATGGCTGCATCATTTTGAGCCGTAGTGAACCGTGAGCCTTGATCTCAAATTTTTTTTTTTAATGTCTCAAAGTTTGGCAGTGGAAGTCAAACAAGAGCTACTCAACAAACTGAAGAACACCTTTCCAGTCAACACGCTGCCGTGCTACATCGACAGAAGCGACAGTCGAATAGGGGGGTTGATTGAATGCTCTGTCTTTAGACCTCCCTCGAAAGCCACCCACACACTCCGAGTCTCTTTTATTCACCGGCTCCCAGAGTGCACAAGCTCCTCCTCTCCCAAAAAAACATAAGTCACAAACACATCACCCCCCCCCCCAAAAAATATATGACAACCTGCAGGTCTGTTTTGATGAAAGTTCAAAGGACCAGTTTTACCCATTTCTGTGCGGCAGAAAAGCTGAAAGAAGAAAAGAAAGAAAGAAAAAGTCAAAGGAAAAAAAACCCATAAAAAATAAAACTCCATGGCCATGTCAGAGGATCTTGACAACACACAAAGGTGACAGGAGTCAAAACTCATCACAGTCAGGAGGTCCTCTGGCGCCGGGTAGCTACATGATGCGTGAGTCGGGCCACAGGTCACAACGCCACAGCCGTGCCATCCGGGCCTCACCTCCACTTCACATTGTCTACAGCCTCTTGCCTTCTTCTACACACACGACTGTCAATAAATGTCTCTTCTGACAGACTTGCTCTTTTGTCTGGTACAGAGTAGCTCTTTTTTTCTGTGACCTTTACACGCAGTCTCTTTAGCATGAGTAGTATGTGCTGATCTAGAAAACAGAATTGCAGAAGTGATATCACCTACTTTTTGATCGTCTCTCACATAATGCGTTTATGTCACGCGTCTGTACTCTCCTGATGAAGTCCTGAACTTCAGGCGCGCAGAAAAAAAAAAAAAATTAACGGGAGCGTGGAACGGATCCACTCGCAGAGAATGAATCATACGAAGCGCCTCCTGGTGCGGTGACTTCATACGACTTGATATTAAATGCTAAACCGAGCGCCGCATTACACCCTTGCCACAAGCAGGATGAGAAATGGTTCTCTTAAGTCCATCTGTTTCGATAAAACTCAATTGTATCCTCATTTGATCAGCGCTGAGGAGCAGCAATCGGAAACACACGGTGAAGTGCGTCAATCCAAAAGTGTAATCCGCCTCCTCATTTTCTTTGCATGCGGTTATTTTAGAATTGTACATAGAGAGAAAAATAATGGAAAAATAACCAGAGCGAATAAATAGTTCAACACTAGCTGACTTTTAGGTACTTCGTGATAATACTTTTGATGTCAAACATTTCACAAACTATGCCATATAAATTTCACGCAAGTGACTTGCTACAGCTAGCCAAAAGTCACTTTATTTAGTACGAGTGGGACTGGTGACGTACCGTATTGGCCCGAATATAAGACGGCCCTGATTATAAGACGACCCCCTCTTTTTCAAGACTCAAGTTTGAAAAAAAAAGACTTTTTGAACACCAAATAAATTTTTATACAGAAAATAATTACAGTATATCTGAAAGTACAGTACATTTTCTTTCTTACCGCTATATTTTATTTTTCTTCTTCGTGCTACCGCTATTTTTATTTTTATTCTTCGTGACAGGGGTTCACTTTGGCCTGGGAGTCAAGTTCATCATTCGCTTCAATATCTGGCGCCATCTAGCGTCGTGAATGGGTATAATGTTTAGACCCCGAATATAAGACGACCCCCACTTTTTCAGTCTTATTTCAATGCAAAAAACACCGTCTTATATTCGGGCCAATACGGTAAGTTGCACTACGATACCATTGACATATTTTACAGTCAATCACAATAAGGTACCCCAAATTCTGCATAATCCCGCCAACTAAAAGCCAAGCAAGCCACAAATAAAAAACCCAAGCTAAAAGGGTGCAACAGAAGTGACCTCGGATCGCATCATAAAGTAATGGTAAGAATCCTCCACTTCATCAAAAGTGCAACTCAGGTTGGCGAGTGGCTTGCACTGTCGGGGGGGCGGAGGCCAGCGAGAGTCTGACTGTGTGTCAGCTGCGCTTTATTGACGGCTTATGTCAAATGCCATTCTGACAGAGCTCATTAGGATGAAGGGAGCTGTCGAGGTACGGGCAGGGGGAAGGCAGAGCTGGTGAGCTGCCTGATCACTGTGTGCACGTATAGCTCACCACCGGACCTGGAGGGCGATGCGTGTGACAGGAGATAGCTGACGGGGGCTATCCGTGCGGGCAAAGGAGGACGGCGGGTGTATATGTGCGCTCGTGTCATTGCTTGAGTTACCCGATGTCACTGAGCAGGTCCCCGCTTGATGCCGCGACTCCAAAGCACAACTGACAGGCTGAGAGTCATCTCGCTTTCGCCACTCACACATCTTCAAATATTTATCCGCGCGCGGGCTTCGCAGCGCGCCGCGCGGCATCAGCAGTCTTGTGCGACAAGGACGGGAACTCTGGATGTGACTTCGGAGACCTTGAGAGGATGAGTGAAATGGTCTTGTCTCTTTGTCCCCATGCGGTGTCTATTGATAGCATCTAAAGAGACTCATATATCAGGTTCTGTGTCAGTCTGACCCTGGACGAAGCCCTCCATTTTTCACGTTATTACTCTCAACTTTTGATAATCAGCAAGCAGGTCTAATCAGGTTCTAAATAGGCACACCCCTATGTGCTATGACCAGTGGCAGGGATGATGAGCTCAGACTGTTATGTGACATCTTAATATACTGATTAAAAATGCATGTTCAGAGGGTAAGCAGAGGGGTGCTCTGGGTGCTCCTGCCAGGGAAGATTAAATCATTGGATGTGCCGAGGATTGGGGTCAGTGTAAATGAGCAAACTGTATGACACCCAAGCACATGATTTCTTTCGGCAATGTATTAAAAAAAATCAGCTCAGTTAAGAGGGAGGTGTGATCAATAAAAGTTTTCATTCTGATTTTCAATGCAGGCCAGTGGCAGGGATGATGCCATGTGCTCATTGTGATATTGAAACCAGACCAGGCAGAATTTGTCAATACTAAAATTATTTTCAAGCCAGAAAAATATTGAATTGGTTGAAAATCTTTGACAAAAATGTCCTCCGAAACAAAATACTTGTTTCAAAAGAGGTTCGTCTAACAGCAAAATGACACCTGGTTGATTCCAGAGTTATTTTAGTCCCGCAAAAGACTTTGCACCACTTAAAGCGGAGGATGAGACCGCGTTAATACCGTCTTATCTTGGCAGCCGTATGGAAGCCAGCCAATGCGACGTGGCAGCGGACCCAATCGGATAGCGCACAAGGCGTCCAAGTAATGTTTCACTGATATGAGCAGCCTTTAATTCTTCTCCACTGATCTAAATATCACTTTGCGCAGAAACAGAGTGGATGGGGGGAGGGAAGGGTACAAATGCGTGCATCCCTACAATTATTATTATTTTTTTTCCCTGGGCCAAAATAACTGGCACAGTCAACTGAATTTCCAGATACTGAAGAGCAAGCTCTACAGCTGCAAAAAGAACGAGAGCAAAACAGAGTCCAAATGAATTACTACCCACAAGGCTATAATATTCATAGGCAATGTAGTCATCTGTGCGGCATTTCCGGAAAACGCAACGTATACCGCTTCATTCATTACCGAAGCCACAGCATATCTCAGGTTGGTTTATCAAACGTAAAGCAGAAACCGTGTTTGCAACCATTTGAAGGTTTCACACGTGAATAGAGAATATTATAAACAGTATCTTTATTCTTTGTGTGCCTTGCTGAAGGACCATTTGCAATCTTCCAAACGCTTTTAGAAACACTGACTATCATGGCCTTGCACGGAATAATACAGCTTTACAGAGGCCAGGGGAATTTTTCTCAGGGCACAGGTGTGCCCTGATATTCTCATAAGCCAGAGGCAGCACAAAGAAATAAAGATGCTTCCTTGGTGAAAAGGATTAGAGCGACACAAGGTGGGGATTGTAATCAACAATGGATTTTTCACCGGGGTGGATGTGGTTTTGACCTTCAGGCGCAGCTTCGGAACGGGAGTGACACCATCCCTGAATCTCTACCGTCTATTTCGGCAAGCTCGGAAGATGAGGCGGTGCAGGACGACAGGGGTGGGGGAAATAAACGTCACGGTGTGAAACTTGTTCGAGGCGAGAGGTGTGAGTAATACGGTAACTGTCTTACGCTGCGGTATCGGCCGTTGCGCTTTTGTTTCTTTTCACGGAGAAAAGAGATATGGCGACTGATAGCTATAAATGACAATCCATAAACAGTACGCAGCTGCATGTGCGGCCTAGCAATGGACTGACAATGGTTTTATTGCTAATGATTACTAATATTACGAGAGACAGAACACACTCAATGTGGTGAGAACACACACACACACACACACACACACACACACACACACACACACACACACACACACACATATATATATACAGTATATATCCACCCACACATACATAGATTACATTTTATACACGCAGACATTTCAAATGGCAACATTTTCTGGCAGCATTGCCTATAAGGGTGTGGGGGTTTACAGAAATCCTGGCTGACCTTGTGTGTCACTTAAAAGCCTCAGGAAAAGACTTGTTTTTTTTTTTTTTTTGCTGATAGCGCAGGGTGTCTCTGTATGACACTAATGGTTGATGTCAGACCAGTATATCAGATACAGCGAAAAGGTAAAGCACCTTCATTTTGCACATGGAAGCATTTTTCCTCCTCGATATCACTTAGGGCAGAAGATTTTCAAAGTTGAAACGCGGACCGCTAGCAAGCGCGAGAGATACCGTAAGATTGTCCGCAGCAGCAATCTCTGTCGAGTCTTTATTCATTTATTTCCCCAACATTTGAGCTTTCATCAAGTAGACAAATAAAAATATGCAAAGTGAGCGTTTGCGTGCGTTTTGTCTAGCGGAGGGTGTCAAACAAGGGAAACGGACGAGTAGTGCCAAGCTCTGAAAAGTGGCATCCTGCAGTTGTGTGTCAGTCACCTAGCAACAAGTCGTCCTCATCACTTACCCTCCGCTTCCCCATCTCCCGCTGCGCCCTCTAATTCAACAAATCTGCTCCCAATGTATGGCTGCTCTTGGAACAAAACGCATTCTGTGCTGGGGGCTAAGGATGTGGGCCTCCACTGAACACGCCACTCAGCTGCCCATTGACCAGCGGGTCCTTTCTCTGCACACACTAAGGAACGCGGACAAAGACCCTGAAAGCAGGGGCAGCTCCACAGGGAAAACATTTGCTTGTAATTGTGTTTGACTGCATAATGAAAATGATGTTCTTTTTTAATTTGGGCTTGTTAAGGCCACACTATTTTCCCCCGGTCACCTGATTATTGTAAAGAAGCAACCCCTCACTTGCCCTGGGGGGCACTAAGGGGGGAAATATTGAAAATGGCCCAAAAGACCGACGCTCTCTTTACTTAAACAACCTCTTGTGTTTCAAGTGTTCTCTGGCAAAAACATAAATATGTCGTCCCTGTTCATTACAGGATGGGCGAGTGTGCTAGAATGAGTTTTCCTTTCTTTCCTCTCTGCAAAAGTATAATGACGGCCAGGCAAACACGTCCGCAAAATGGGAGCGCTGCCATGCGTGCCCCAAGTTGGGAAGCATTGAGAGGGTGAGGCATTCCTGGTGCTACTTCAGTGAAACAGACCATTAGTGGGAGCAACGGACTAGCACCCAAAAGAATACCTCAATGGGCGCCCGTTGGCCCATTCACTTGCGGCGATTGCTTGCACTTTTTAGACCTTTATTTCCTGTTTTATTAACGTCGATGCTCTGCATTCATTAAGCTTGGTCTTTTTTTTTTTCTCTCCTCCCAGTAAAAGGTGAGGAGCGCTCAGGTGATCGTCTAACCGCGCGAGCGAAAATCTTAACTACCTCATCAGCTTGAAAGGAGTGCGCGACCCTGCCAAATGTGTATTTAGCATCCACTGACAACTGTCCGTCTACGGCTTTCCTGAACTTTTGCTAATCTCCCAGCAATGCCTGCAAATCACGTGGGCCCAAAGCTGCCGTCTCTTTTGAATTCTCCAAGGCTTTCTTGTCACGCTCTCTATGGATTGCTATTCACAGCTTTAATTGCTTGAAGTCAGGGTGCGCAGTTCTCGTCGGGGAAGTCCGCGGACAAAGCACACGTCTGCCAAGAGGTCGCAGGTGAGAGGGCAGAGGGCGGACATCAGCGCACTGATATTCAGGTGCATTTGTGGGTCGAGGCCTGATTAAGTCGGCTTTATGCGACCCCGACGCTCAGTGGGGGCCTTTCATGCTGGAGTCACGGACGATCTTGGCTCATGTTTTAGAAATATGCCTGCATTTTAAAAAAATAAAATAAAATGTTAAAAAAAGGAATACGGCACTGATCAGTGTTTCTCACCTCGACTGCGGGGCTTATACTTTTACTTTTGAAATAATGTCACGTCTCGTCAAGTGGATAAAAAAAAAAGTTCATTGCCATTTAGTGGAAGAGCGTGTAATTGTTCTACCTGCCACTATACGTCGCTGGCATTCATTCATTCATTTTCTGATCCGCTTTATCCTCACAAGGGTCGCGGGGGTGCCGCAGCCTATTCCAGCTGTCTTCAGAAAGTAGGCGGGGGACACCCTGAACCGGTTGCCAGCCAATCGCAGGGCACACAGAGACGAACAACCATCCGTGCTCACACTCACACCTAGGGACAATTTGGAGTGTTCAATCCGGCTGCCGCGCATGTTTTCGGAATGTGGGAGGAAACCGGAGTACCCGGAGAAAACCCACGCAGGCCCGGGGAGAACATGCAAACTCCACACAGGGAGGCCGGAGCTGGAATTGAACCCTCTAATACCGCTGCACTGTGAGGTCGATGCACTAACCACTGGATCACCCTTGGCATACAGTGTGTGTGTGTATATTATGTATATTATATATATTATATATATATATATATATATACATGCGAGAGAGAGAGAGATATAGATAGATAAATTATTTGTGGTAAATAATAATTTTCAGAAGGGCAGAGGCTTTGTGGCGCATGTTGAAAATAAGCAAATGTCAGCAGTTCGTCGTAGGCATTGTTAAATGTTATTTATTTATTTTCTTCATGGAGAAATGTACTGTCAACCCTTCTGAAATCTCAACAACACACACCTACTGGCAACAACATTATGACTCGCACAATCAAATGAGTTCCAATACAAGAGTGGAATCAGGTCAAACCATTGTGCCTTTATGAAGAGAATAGTGTTCAGTTTTGGATAAAACTCAAGTATTTATTTTCCTTCAATATTTCAGGCTGTCTGAGGGCGGTCTGTAATATTGTAGTTTCCTCATTCAACTACTCACCAGTCAGAATATTAGAAAGTGGCTCTCCCTAAAATGCAGTGATAAACTCCAACCATACGCTATGTCAGATTTTTCCCTGAGTGACAGGTACATAAATACGATGCAGTTGACAAAAACATCCACACATTTGAACAGATGATAGAATCAGTGTCAAGCCTCTCATCACTATGGGCATCAAAGTAAAGGATGAGAACAAAATTGATTGTTTTGATGTTATAATATAGAGCGTGGACATTAATAAAATGCATTTGAAATTTGAGGTTGTACTGTGCACATGCATTCCAGGTTTAAAAAAAAAGTTTTTTTAAGTGCTGATTCTAAAGTGTTAAGCACGTTCAAAATAACATCAAGATGCATTCAAAATGAAATAAACGGTATTGCTGAATGTGACGAAGTAATAATTTTTGCTTCACTTCACTTTAGAGAGCATTTATAGGTGAGATCAGCACATGAGAACATCTAGGTTGCTTGTTTGCTGAATTAAATACCAAACAAATCAAAGTGCTGATGTTCACTGACACAAAAAAAAACCTCCATTCAAAAAAAAAAAAAAAAGCACTCCAAAGCAGAAAGTACAACAAAAGCACACAGAATTACTTCTACTCAATCAGTGGTCTGTATAAAACCTTCAATTCAGGATTTAGCGACGACAAAAAGGAGATCATATTTCCTTTATTGGGTCATCATTGTTGGAATCAAGCAGGTGTAAAAAGGAGGTTTTAATAAATCGGCTCAAATGGGATTGACTTAAATCCAAGGATCCCGTCCGCCTGAAGTGGTTCGAAGGCCGGACTAACACACTAATACTCCCCCCCACCCGCAAAGACACACAAAAGAGATTAACAATACTCTCCAGGCCCCCGCTCCATTTATTTGTTTTCCTCAAGTGTCAACACAAGTAGAGAGCGTCAGTCTTTGGGTATCCTCAGAACTTTCACCATAAGGAGCCCACCTCCGACAGCAATTAGAGAGATTATGTCTCAACATGAGAAGGAGAAAACTCTAGTCGTGTGTTACCGCAGGGATTGCTTTTGACAAGGTCACAGAGAACCGTGCAACAGTGCACGACCTCAACAGGCAGCTGCTGATTCCACTTGCATGAAAATGCAAGCAAAACAATCGCTTAACGGAAGCATAGAACCAACTCGATGCTACTTAACAAGGTGAACAACTTCTTAGTCTTCAGCTGTTTTTAAAATCACTTTCTTGACACGACAAAGTGAAATATACAGTATCTTGAAAAGTAGCAAATAATTGATCAGAAAAGCAATTTAATCCCATGATGTATCGCGCCGATAGAGAAAAATTATTTTCTGCTTCCAAGATATTGTTTGATTTTTGCCACAAGGCAAATTCACAAGTTGTTTGTCTGGCTGTTTTTTTTTTTTAAACTCTGGTGCTAGTTATGTGCACTTGTCACTTGAACGTGCCATTTTGGTGCAGCCCCCCCCCCCCCACACACACACACACAAACACATTTTTTTTTGTTATGTCCTTATCAATGGCATCTAATCATGAGGCGATAGCTTGACGGTTATGAAGAAATACACATTTTTAGTGTATTTCCAATATTGTTTGGTTGAAACTGGATCCTTGCTATTAAAATCTGAACTGACTGTGTAGCCTCCAACATTTTCACGTGTTTTCGTCTAAAATGCTCAACCTGAAATTGATTAGGTCTGAAATTAGGTGTTTAATGACAAATACGTAAAAACCGAGCTGGCGATCCAAAACGCAAGTTAACGGTGTTAGGTGGAGTTCATTAGTCTTAACGTGAGTAAATTAAACTACACGCTAAATGACGTCGTGTCACCCGAGTTGGGTTCGATGCTACTGTACCTGGTTCCGGAAGGCGGCCTGTTGCTGGTCCACTTTCCGCAGTGCCTCCTCCCTTTTCCCTTTCCCGGCCACCTCTTTCTCCTTCCTGGCGTCCTTTCACGTTAATTGGCAGCAGTTGAACCGTGAGCCGTAAATCAACAAGCGCGGAGTGTATTATAACGAGTGGGACCACCCAAGAAAAGTAGTACTTTGTCCGCACTTTCGCCACAGACAATGTGAGCATCCTCGAGTATGCTGCGCTCTGAAAGCCACGAATGAACATTAACAAAAGCAGTGCTACTGCAATCCCAAACGAGCAAAGGAGTATGAAAATAAATTAAGTATTTTGGGCCATGACAATAAACATCGTGTTAATCTTTTTTTTTTTAAATTAAGATCTTAATGAAAGGCACCTTCTTTTCCACAAAGATGGCATATCTTGACTATTTTGTGCATTTAATAATTAAACACACGTTTCAATGCTATTTCAGTCTAACGAAGTTCAACAACCACATTTTTAGGTTGTTTAAACCAAAATTTGATAATAGGGGACATAATTATAAAGTGCTTTCCAAAAGAACCATTCGCATACATGTCGTGGTGTTTAACATTCCGTACATTGCAGTGATGAAAATGAATAAATAAATAAAAAGAATTCCTCTGCAACTCGTTTAAAAAAAAATTTCCACCGGGGCACAGATAGCAATGTGGGACCGCTGTATATAATGAAACCTCCCATAGAGGGCCAATGGCTACGAAAATACCAAGGTTAATCTTGATTAAATACCTTTCATGCCACAAAAAGCATATTTAACATAAAACATCATTCAAAGGGGATCCAGGCTTGATGTTAAAAATTTTATATATAAAATATTGCTGATGGCAAGGCCAAGTATCCCAACTCTTAAATGAAAAGTATCAAAGAAATTAAAGGAAATCAACATAGCACTTAAATGGCTTCATCTGCCTTCCCATTACCCTTCTTCCCAATTGGATTCACACTTAAGCAAACTAACATTCATCTTTGCTCAATATACATTTCGAAGATGAGTGATTTATCTGAGCCTGCAGCCAGCATTCATTTCATAACAGTAGCCCCGTTTGCTTCTCGGTAGCAGCTAAATTGGCTCCAGCTAAATTGAAAAAGGTTAAAAAAAATATGATTGAAAAAAAAAAGGGCAGACATTAATGAAGCTTTCTAAATGCTGCTGCAGCTGTTGGAAGACTTCCCTCTCCTCTGTCCTGAGTGAGGAAGTCCTCCTGTGGGCTGAATGCCCTCTTACCAGCGACTTTTTTGTTCCCACACACTTGTCCCTGTCTCTCCAACATCCTTCTGCTGCGAGACAGCATATTTCCTTCCCACCTGTTGATGAATTGTGTTGCTGTGTGCAAAGCTAGGATGGGGGGCAATAGCATGCGTCTTTATGCAAAACACTAGTTTCCTCACATGGGTATAGTGGTGAATGGAGGTCACAAAAAAAGGGCAGAGAAGCTAGCGGCCAAATTATAGTAATTTTCCCTCTGCAAACAGAAAAGCGTTGCCAGCTCGGGAAGGGAAGTCATAGATGTCTTAATGACTGCTGCTTCGAGTGGAGAAAAGGCCCTCTTGTTCTTTGTGGCTGCATGTTGAATGCTGATGAATTCCTCACCAATGCATGCTGCACTCTGTGAATCACGAAGGATATCACAACGTTGTCATTTTTTTATTCATACGCTTGATCGGGAACAAAATGCAGAAAACCAAGAAGGTAGCACACTTAAATGAGTTTCATATCATCCACGTAGCATATCAAAGCATTTCAGGTTCAGATTATATTTGCAAAGCAACAAACCAATGTCAGATAAAGATGATGTGCTCTCTTTTTTTTTTTTTCATGAATAAATGAATTAAGGGTGGCCCGGTGGTTTGCGTGTCGTTCTCACAGTGCAGAGGTCGATCCCGGCTTCGACCTTCCTGTGCGGAGTTTGCATTTTCTCCCCGGGCCTGTGTGGGTTTTCTCCGGGTACTCCGGTTTCCTCCCACATTCCAAAAACATGCATGGCAGACTGATTAAACACTCGAAATTGTCCCCAATTGTGAGTGTGAGCGTGCATGGTTGTTTGGCTCTGCGATTGGCTGGCAACGGGTTCAGGGTATCCCCTGTCTATTGCACAAAGACAGCTGGGATTGGCTCCAGCACGCCTCGCGACCCTTGTGAGGGAGGATAAAGCGGTTTAGAAAATGGATGGATGGATGGATGGATGGATGGATGGATAAATGAATTAGTCGGCTCACATGCTGCTTAAACAAACAGCACATCAGGCAACTCGCTATTTTTTTGAAGGTATTGTAGTAAATAAACATACAAATATGTGCTTTCTCGTACACTAATGTCGTTACGTCATACATATAAATCCATTGTAATACATTCCATACGTGTACGCTGTGTGGTACTTCACCCATTTTAAATAGCTCTCAAAATCAAATTTCACTCCATCTGCTCATTCATACACGGTATTTATCGGTCACCTTCCATTTAAATATTCTTTAAAACAAAAAAGGTATTTGCACTCATTGGAGGCAATGTAATGCACAGTTACAAAAAATATATATATCTTAGACCATCCTTTATTTATAGACCATTTATTTATTTTTATTTCATGTTGAATGCCTGGCACAACTTAAAGGTTCATTTGCTCGGACAACTATGATGACAGAGAAAAACAGCTGATAAGAGTTGAATTTCAGAGACGTTCGAGACAATTTCCAAAAGTTTTTTTTGATAATAATCAAAGTCACTTCACGAATTCTTTCTTAAATAGCTATGCCATTGGACTGTCAAAAACGGTGCTTCATTCCATGTATTCTTTTCTGTCACATGGTACAGCTTTTGTGGGACAAGGTATTCAAATGAACAAAAAAGTGAAAAAAACAAGGCATCTAATAATTATTTCCATGGATGTATGGCCAAAATAATGACAACTGATCACCAATGTGTGCGCACAATGTGATGCCTGCAAATTAATTTTATGAGCGGACAAAGCTCGTGTGGGAAAAGCTTAACCACTTGAAATTGTTTCAAGAGTTCTCTCTCGTCTCATTCGCCGCTGAAATCTCATACACAGAAAGTAAACATAAAATACACACGTTTGCACAGATTGATTTCAAGGTTTATTTGCGGACACAAACACTTGAAGAAGACGTTCCCATCAATCCTCCACGGATCAAAATCATCTTGCTGAAGTGGGGCTGGGGGAGGGAGGGAACGGCTTTACATTGTAGTGGGGGGTGGAAAGTAGCTTAGTCTGGATTCTATAGCTCTTAGGTAAAATTTGATTTCAACTCCAACTACTTCACTGTATATAATGGTTCCTAATTCATTTACTTAGTGGGTGACATAAAACATATAAAATCATCTCATGAGGAAAAATATCAATCATGTTAAGTTTAATAAATGAGCATGGAATATTTCAATGGCTCGAGTATGTCTGGCCGGAATGTGCCATCTTAACTCTTTCATGCGCCCTGTAACCTGATAACATGATAAGCTGTTCACTGTAGTGACCGCTGCCCCTGAAAGGGTTAAAAGCACCCCCGTCGAAGAAGTTGTCATTTGATAAAGGAGAACAATAGAATTTACGATAGTGCACACAGTACCGGAGCCAGAATTGAAGCCACTGTTTGGAATGTTGTTAAGCGGTGGCAAACAGAGCTGCAAGACAATACAATTCACTGGCCACAACATTAGGTACACCTGCACTATAATATAATTCAACTTAATTAGGAAGATATTCACATTCCCCCCCCCCCCAATATATGATATGATCAATACCTTGCTGCAAATTACAACCGTGGTGATGAACATCAATCTCCAGTCATCGATTTTCTAGTGTGTTTGTCTGGTCCGTGAGAGGTGGCGTACAACCGGGACGAGTCCAGTCCCGTGTCAGTCACAGGGCATAATTAATAAGAAAAAAAAAAAGAAGTAGTACAAGGATGAAATGTTGAATGACCGGTCAGTCATGGCAGATGTAAAAATGAGCCACACTCACACTTCACACAGGAGGAAGTGATGGCAATGAAGGCTTGATAAAACGTTCCGATTAGCTGTTGTTTTTTTTAGCTGAAACCACGGAAGATGAGGATGTCGGAATCCTGGGGAGGAGAAGAGCAGGGTGGAAGTGAATTCTGGCGATGGGAGATGAAGCCAAGTGGAAGCATGCTTGAGGAATGATTCAACTAGCACTTAGCTGCATGCTGGCACGTCGCAGACATCATGCGCAAGAGTCTGGTTGGTGGAGTAGGCGAGGAGAGCAAGGCCTGAACACACATTACGAGTTCAAACTATACGGCGGAACCCCGCAATTGGCAGCCGACGGGGACCTGGCTGGCTTGTAAATATTGATTCTGAACTGCTTCAGATGATGGACGTGGCTCAAGGAGATGTGTGTTTATGTTTTAGTATTGCTGTTTTGTGTATTTATGACGTGGTGGCAGTGGTAGCGGCGGATTTAGTGGGGCGAGTCCCCACTCAAGGACCAAATGCACCACCCGGCATGGAGGGGTACGCTGTACTTTACATAAAAACCAAACTCAAATGCATCAAGTGTTGAAGAGGCCCAATGAATACACAAATACAAACAGTACAGTATAGTGATCCCTCACTTATTGCGGTTAATGGGGACAAAGACCTCCCGCGAAGGAGGAAAATCCACAAAGTAGGTACGCCCCCTGTACAGGTATTATACATGTTTATGAATATATATAATAATTATAATGCCAAATTTAATGGTATAAATTCATGGAGAAGTAAATGTTTATAGTAATTAACATTACTTAATGATATATATATATATATATATATATATATATATATATATATATATATATATATATATATATATATACACACACACACACACACACACACACACACACACACACACACACACACACACACACACACACACATACATACATGTATAAGATGTAGTATAAGTTAGGTTAGTGTATAAATAACAAAATACAGTAAACATAAACATGAAATATACATGTAGTACTGTATATGTTGCTCTATGTGACTCCCTGTTGTTTTGCTGACTTTCGCGCTGCCTCTCGTGGACTTTTTGCGGCATTTTGGCTACTTTTTTTTTGGGATGAATACTTTGGAAAAATCCGCGATGCACTGAAAACGCGATAAGTGAACGGCGAAGTAGCGAGGGATCACTGTATTTAAAAAAAAAAAACAGAGCCGTGACAAGACACTTCAGCGGGCTGGATATGAAAAAAGGCTGTGTATGTACCAAAGACAAACAATTTTCCCAAGAGTGACATCAATACAGTCGATGACAATACGTGGTCTTGCACAAAGAGATGAAGAAAATTCCTTCTATAGATTGACAGAAGATGGCCACAAAGGTACAGAAATAGTGCGGCACCTTTAGGAGCGCCTCCAGACAATAACACCTATACTGTCGAGAGATGACGAGGTTGTTAGAAAAATGTCATTCAGCATATAATTGCATTTCATCTCATTCTTGCCCTTCGGCAGACAATGCCGCCTTCTTTTGTGAGGCCCTCGGTGGCTTTTGTGCAGGCGGCACAATCCAAAATGTCACAATCCATCACAAGACTTCCATAATGATAAACATAGTTTGCTGTACAGCGGAACCCTTCAAAGTCAGAGCTCCAAATGTGGGACAGTTTTGACTTTTGGGCGCAGTTTTTTTTTTCACCACAGAAAGTGCTCAAAACAACAGACCCTCATATTGAAAAGCTGCTTAGTGCAGTTGAATCCCAAAACTTTTTTTAATAAAGATCACCAACTCCGGCCATACCTGAAATACGCCCCGCAGCGACCGTATCACTCTGACAATAGCTTACTGCCCACTCCCCCCGCACCTCCCTTTAGTGTCACGCCACACCCTGTACATTGTTATTGTCTTGATATTTGTTTTGCAGTTGTGTTCAAAAATGAATAAAGATATGTTGCCAATGTATGCTCATGGTTGATTTGTTTTTTTTTCTTCAATATTTGGATATTCTACCATATTTTATCTTGATTGATAATCGCTATCCGTAGCCTGCTGCTGGCTTTCATCAAGAAAGGTTGTCGCGAGGTGCCCACTTGTGCGGTGCAGTTTTAACTTGTTCAAACTTTTCAACTTGTTACAAAAGAAATGCAGTGTGGACAGGGCTTCAGTATTCTGAAAATAGTATAATTATGTGTTTCGATTTTTGGTCCAATAATGTTTCTCAAGAAATCAAGTTGTGTGCCGGTACCCTTGTGAGCATTTTTTTTTTTTAAACTGAGGCTCCGAAAATAGTGTGACAAACTGTATTTTAGCAATGACAGAAGCACGGTTAAAATAATGGCGAAGTGTGAGCCTGACAACAGATGGGACTTGGCCGTCCTGAAATAATGACGAACTGATGATGGCGGACGAGCAGGCCAAAATCAGTGATGTCACTTCAACTATCTTAGCGATGAGACTGTTTCTTGAACCAATCAGATTTCAAATTGGACCTCAAAAGGCGAGCGATCTGGCCATTGAAGATGTCAGGGTTTTGTAACAGTCAACTAGCAAAACATGTCTATATATGTAAGCGTCTACACAAATTAGTACATTTAATCACTAGCATGTCGAATGAGTATGAGTTAATTCAAAAAAACAAACAAAAAAACGTAGGTCTCTTTTATTTTATATTCATTCTATGATCTGTTGGGCACGTGTGTTATATGGTTTTGATGGTTTTTATAACTGCGATGTGATCGTTGCGGTATTACATGTCCCCATTGAAGGGCCAAATTCACGGCCAGCCAAGTAAGTGGTTATTAAGAAAGTAAAGCGCACACACGGTATCGGCTTGGCTCACCTCAGGGTCATCTCCGAATAACAGTAATGATGCAAGTCGGAATCAGACAATAACAACCACTCTCAGGAGACACAAGTTATTAAAGAAAATGAAGGACAGAAAACAACTGCCGCTGCACAGCAAGGTGGATGATAGTGAAGTCAAATTCTGCGGCAATATAAGGCACTACACATGGGGAAGCTACAAACCCAATTGCGGTGATGTTGGGGCAATTTATGAAACATAAATAAAAACAGGACACAATGAGTTGCAAATCATCGTGTTTAATTGAATACACTACAAATATAAAACATGTTCAAACTGGTAAGCTTGATCGTTTTGAGCAAATAATCATAAACTTAGAACTTCATTGGGAAATGGGTTTGTAATATTAGCACGTCTTTATTTTTCTCATTTCTAGCCTTGTTTTAAAGTTGTTAGACCGACTTGGTTATGACAAAGGATGCTGCAGCAATCGAGAGACCGGCAGCGATTTACTTCACCCCGATTGTACCGGCTCAGCATCTTGCCCATCGGTTGGAACCAAAAGCCGCGAGCAACAAAACACGATTGGTGGTGATGGCGGGCAGCTGTCAACAAATTCCACAGCTTCGGCGCCAAAGCCGAGATGACCCTCTGGCGGGAGTTGACATTAATCCTAAGTCTTCCAGTCGGCGCGAAGGCAATGAGAGGACACAATGCGGTGCTGGGAGCCAATGCTGATGGAGGCTCAAACGGACCAAGGTGCCGATGCTAATGAGCGGATCTGCGGCTCCTTAATGAGCCCGCATCATTTGATGTCCTCATTTACAGTGAGCCGTGTCTCAGAGGTGAAGGATAATGAGGATTCCCAGGGCAGCGGCTTGTGTAAGCCACCTCATGCAGCTCACACATGAGGGGACGCGATGAGCTGGGGGGGACATGGTGGTCAGTATCTTTTGAGAGGTTCGGGGGTGGGAGCATGTCAGCCATGCTTGATATGCTTGTTTGTACACTAATCATCGAATCACTGCAACCAAGTGAGAAAAACTTGGGCTCCCCCTGACAAATACACTTCAGGCAACAACTCACAGGAAGAGGAAATGGAGAAGTGCGAGGGGGATTGCGGGTGGGTACCATAATTGGGGCTTGATTCTGACCTTGTGTGATATGTCTCAACTCTGAAATAAATGTACATCTTCGGAGATGCCTTGAGATAAGAGCGACCCAAATGTTGAGATTTTTCAACAAAGCAGCTGCCAATCACCTGTTTTATTTATTTTTTGTGAACTCGCTTCACCTAATCATCACTTTGGCAAATAGTGAACAATTCATCAAAAAGACCTTTGAGGCAGTTTAACACGGCTCCCAGTTTAAGTTTACTGTCATAACAAAGAGAATTACAAATTTTTTCACACTATAAGGCACAGCTAAAAGCGTTGAATTTTCTCAAAAGTTCAAAAGAATTTTCTTATAATCCGGTGTGCCTTATATGTGGATCAATATTTTGATTTTTCAGATGTGGTATTTTAAATATTCTGTAAAGCACTTTGCTACAGCTTCACCGGTTGTGAAGGCTCTAAATAAATAAAGCTGTTTTTTTTTTTTTGTTATCATATTCCCTTTAGCATAGCTCTATCTAGTGGATGCATAATGCAATGGCAGCCACTATTGTCACTTCTATGCACCTCATAATGCGCCCTATATATGAAAACCGTTTTAAAATAGGCTATTTATTGAACGTGCGCCTTATACTCTGAAATGCCTTCTGGTGCGGAAAATACGGTACATGTGTATTGAAAACAACCAAACAACACTGCCTTAAGACTAGCCTGCTAGCTTGCTGCTAGCATACCGTGCTCTCAGTAATTAGTTACTGATTTTCTATCTGATCGGATTTTTGAGATATTTTCATTTTTTGGTTTTGAAATTTTCACAACAAAAGCTTACACAATTTAAATGTGTTGTAATTTTGAGCTTTGATGTTTCAGAAGAAAAAAAAATCCACCTGTTGCTGAATCAAACCCTTATTTCAAAATCATTACTAAACATATTACTCTTGGTGCAACAAAGTTCACAGAGGATGTGTGTCCTGACAGCCCCCTACTCTTACTGATGCGGAGCAGATGAATTAGGCGAGCTGAATTTCTGTTGTTTATTTTCCTATTCGTGACAAACAGAGCATGACATGCGCTTCAACAATGGCAGATGGAAGAGGAGTCAGCCCCATTTGATGATGCCCGGATCCGGTGGTTTGAGGTTTATTCAAGGTGCACAGGTGGCAGTGGGAGTTTGGCAACGCGATTATGCAAACAAAGAGAGGAGCGAAAAATGTGAAGCATCAGGAGACGCTTCTGAAATCGCCGTTCATGTGTGCTTTTTTGGGGGGGAAGATGCCACGCCAGCAGGAAAACAGTTGTATCTATCTGTTGGTCTTTCTTTTTCTTTTGGTGACATGTCCATGCACCACATTTGTAGTGCAGTGAAAAAGTATTTGCCCACTTCCTGATTTCTGTGTTCTTTGCATATTTATCACACACAAAGTTGCAAAACCAATTTTAATATCACACAGAGAGAACCCAAGCAAATACAAAATACACACACAAAAAAAAAAATCCAACCCTACCTGTCCCTATGTGAAAAAGTAATTTCCCCCTGAACCTAACAATGGGTTTTGCCACCCTTGGCAGCAATAACTGAAGTCAAACATTTGCGATAATTGGTGATGAGTCGTTCACATCGCTGCGGAGGGCCAACTCTTCTTTGCAGAATTACTTTTACTCCGCCATATTGGAGGGTTTTCCAGCATGAAGTGCCCATTTAAGGTCACACCACAGCGTCTCAATTGGTGCAGAGAAGAATTCATTACCCCATCAAGAGCGAGTTGCTAGGGTCGTTAATCAGTATTGTTTACAAGTGTTTTGAACCCATAGTTCGTTGAACATTTCTATTAATCAAATTGTTGGGCGTTGTTCGATTTGTGATTGGGAGTGTGTGAAGGTGGCACTTCCGCCAAAAGTAACTGTTTACTAGTAACTGTTACAACCTGATGTGTTAACTGTTCACCACTGAGCACCATTTGAATATTTGACCTTTTAACAGGCCCCGTGACATTATGATGACATTTTCAGCCATAAGCCCTCCCATGCTTCTTAATCCCGCTGGCAGTGGACTGGTCTGACCCGCGCTCTCAGCACCGAGGCGAGACAAGTGCCACTCCTGATGAGACAACACCATCATGCGTTTGGAGCAGGGAGGGGAGAGGGAGAGACGGAGGGGCTCAAAGCATGTAGAAGCAAAATGGTGGAATCGTTAGTAGACTGGAACCTTAAATTACAAAAGAGGCGCCACGAAAATGGGAGGGGGAAAAAAGGCTTGTAATAACTCAAAAAGCTCTGGCGAAGTATTTGGGAGATGAGCCTCTTGTTTTGTATTTTTTGCTTTTTTACCGTTTGAGTTGGAAAAATGCTTTTTTGCGGTACACACAATAAACGCTTTTGCATCATGATCTTTTCTTAGTCATACTGTACACACATACATCAGTTTGCTTCATATGTTACTATTAGGAAAATATAAGTCTTGCAATGTTGCTTTAATTCTCCACCACACAAAGGTATGATTGAAGCGGTGACTTTTCACATTTAATTTTAGAACCGTTCGCTAAAAATCCAAGCATTTGTCATTCAGGAACGACAACCATTTTATGCAGACTTGCCTGTTTTTTTCAAACGCGTAAAACGTTTTTGCATTTAACCCTTTCATGTACAAATAATGATAACCTGATAAGCTGTCCACTGTAGTAACTGTTTTTTTTTTAATTGTTTCTTTTGGAATATTGTGAGGTGGTTTTCATTAGCTGTATTTTATAGCCAAAGAAAATTATGAAAATATTTCATTCAAAGTATAAAGAACTGTTAGCCCAACAGCATAAGTGGCCAATTCATTTTTAACCTCATAACTATCAATAAAAAAATACGAACGCGCGGTGCTAAAAACTGTGTTGTATTGTACCGGGTTTGGCAAGTTTGCTATTAAGCTAACGATATCAGTTTTACTTTTGAAACAGAATTAGTGAAAGAACCTAGGTTTTCTACAATATTCTAGTTTACTGAGATGCACATGTGGATAATACTCAGGCTTTCGTATGTTTACTTCTGTCCTCTACGCAAGCATGTCCTCCTCCGTGTTCAACAACTTAAAAAAAAAAAAAGCCATCAAATGACAGATACAAGATGACAACCAATTTATTTGGTAATACATTCTGCAAACTAGAAACTTTATTCAAACTTTAAAGGCTAAAAAAAAAAAAGTAGGATAGAAAATGTCAGGAGCAAGGAAAGAAACGCATCAATCTACAAGCAAGGAATGCAATTTGTTCAACTGACAACACAAACGGTACACCTCCCTCCCCCAACAGTTTCCTATTTTTTTTTTTTTGTCTTTCCTTTGGAGCTGAAACATCATAGAAAATATACAGTAGTCATAAAATAACTCACAGGGGGGGCCTCCAAGAAGCATTTGAATCAATATTGACAATACTTATCTACAACACTCCAAAGCTATTCTTGAATGTATTCATATATAGCACAGCAGACACTTGCAATGCTCTCGAGGTCACCTTGTGAACACACTAGTGTTTGTTTGACACTCCAGAATGAAAAAGAAAAAGGAAAAAAAAAAGAATACAGATTTCAACGTTGTTTTTCAAAAAGTGTCACTTTTTTTTCCCCTCCTCGATAGCTTAAGTACCTTAGCGTGAACATGAGCAGCGTTTGTCTTCCTCATTGGGCTTTGTTCAACAAGTAACGAGAAGGGCGACATGATGAGAGCGG
>CAAKHF010000232.1:1923-20591 GCA_901007745.1 Hippocampus kuda
TTTCGTACGCAATCCGCAGCAGACTCTAACCCAGAGAGTCGTAGACTCTCTTTTTATCTCATCTAGGAGTGTGCGGAAGGGAGGGATGAGTGGCCATCTCATCCTCCCTGGCGCCACCCCGTTCGTTTGTTAACAATGCGCACTTTTCCTCCTTCAGCAAACTTGTTGCTGTCAGCGTATCTAAACAATGCGCACATTACCTCCTTGAGCAAACTTGCCCCTTTTAACAATGCGCACATTACCTCCTTCAGCAAACTTGTTGCTGTCAGCGTATCTAAACAATGCGCACATTACCTCCTTGAGCAAACTTGCCCCTTTTAACAATGCGCACATTACCTCCTTCAGCAAACTTGTTGCTGTATCTGCTTCCTCTTTCCCCAATACATTACATGCTTCATGACTACACAAGCGAGCATAAGCAAATACATGATATAAACAGTTGATTTGATGTGAACAACATCACATTTAATATTCTTTCCTATTCCAGCATCTGACTGACAACAATATTTTGCGAGAACATTCAACCATGAGCCGGTTTCTTGTCTGAAAATGTGTAAATCTGAGAACTGGATTTTTGCACAGCTTTCTTATTTTCTGGATTTAGCACATATTGATACATTTTCAGCCTTTACGTGCAAAACGTCATGGGACGGACACACACAAACACAATACGTGTGCATTGCGATGGGTATTGTAATTGTGTCGTGGGAGTGAGTTTGCGGATTCAGCTGGGGTGTTTAAAGAGGACCGCAAAGAGGAGGGACGCCACCCACAGAGGTCTTTGACATCAATCTCAACCAAGCAGCTATTAGACATTAATAGTTCAGCCACACGTAACCAGATAGTTATGATGAATAGTAAGAAAGATTGGCAACACTGACCTTGACATTTTTTCCTTGCTTGAATGTGTTGAATTTATTAACACACTTGGAGGCTATCCCCCCCCCCACATGTGAAAGTTTTAAGAAACAACCCTCAGTTGAACACATATTGATAAAATAAGATAAGATAAGATAAGATAAGAAACCTTTATTAGTCTCGCAATGGAGAAATTCCCATTTCACAGCAGCAAAGTTATGAAAGGAAGAAGTAGAACAACAAAATATAGGAGCTGCTGGAAAGGCAGCCACTCACGCGGCGCCATTTTGAAGTCAAAATAACAAAAATAACACAACACAACACATAGAACACAAGACAGTCTAGCTTGTAAAAATCAAAAATAATGATTACGGTGCTATTGTTGTAAAGGCAAAATATTTGAACCAGCTCTTTCTTGTATTAGATATGATAAAAAATTCCAAATGGTCATAAAATTATGGCTGGTTAGTGCACATAAATGATTAAGTGATACGGAAAGCTGAATATAGTTCACTGCAATGTGTTTTATTTACAAAAGAATTCTTGGAAACGACCCTCATCAATAAGCAAATATTGTACAATGATTGCTTAAAGCACAGGTGTCAAAGTCAAGCCCCGGGGGCCAGATCTGGCCCGCCACATCATCTTATGTGGCCCGTGAAAGCCAATCAAACATGGCAACTTCCATGATGCTTGCCAAAATATGTACCAAAATTTAAAAATCCTCATATGTAATAAATAAGAGAGACATTTTCAGCATTTTGTTGTTGCTAAAAACCTCATTACAGTAACTTAAACAATAGTTACATAAACTGTTATTCTTGACTTCTTTATATGATTTCAGGGAAATGGTAACTAAAATGTGGCCCGTGACGTAAATAGTTTTGACACCCCTGGCTTAAAGGATGCCCTGTGATTGACTGGCCACCAGTCCTGGGTGTGTCCCAACACCAAAGTCTATACCCTGGACTGGTTGCAAGTCAATCGCAGGACGCATATTGTAACCGGCAAACAACCACTCAAATCACACTCATGACCAATTAAGAGTCTTAAATGAACGTGCATCTTTTTGGAATGTGGAGGGCCCACACAGATGTTCCAACCTTAATCTTCTAAGATTGTGAGGCAGATTTACGAACCACGAGGCCATAAAGCTGCCCGTGTGTGAACGCTTTGCGAAAATGTCTCTTTTTGTGGACTTTACATTCATTGAGTCAAATGATTTGTCTGTCCAAAATTTTTCCACATACAGAAAACAGAACGATGCATGAGGGAAGTGGAGGGAGGGTTGGGCTTTTAGTATTTATTTTCTTATTAGAAAAATAAATTGTTTGAAACGTTTGTCTTTTGTATTTTCATTTACAAAAATACAAATTCATGTGATGAAGTCATTAATAACTGAGGGCCGCATACGGGGGAATAAAGGATGTGAGGGGACACGGAAAATAACTTCAATTTACAGTTTGCCGAGGAAAACATTTCACTGAAAATTATATTTATCTTCACTTTTTAGTTCCAAGACTGGGCCAAAAGAAAAACAAGTTGTCAATGGTGCCCTTGCCACACTTTGGATCCCTGAAAATTAAGTGTCAAAAAGACAAACGGTGACTCTAAAGTGGCCCTCTGCCTTCTGCGCATGTACGGTGTGCGCCCCCAGCCCATAATGCTGCTAAATGATCTGGCTTGTTTGGCACATTTGACTTGTTTTTGTGCAGCCAACATGAACGAGTTCACGTGTAGCCCTCCAGTGACCTGAAGACAATCATTAATGCCTCGGCAAGTCCACCACTGGATGACTTCTGAAAGATTTCTTAAGGATCAAAAACCAAAGCCTGGACTTCAAAAGGTGCGGGCGTACAGTGCACTCACCGCAGACCAACACGAACAGTGACGCTTGCATCTCACAGCCGCACACAGACAACCTGCGGGAGAAAGTTGGAAACTTCAGCAACCGCACCGCATGTCTTTGAAATACTTTTACCTACTAGTTAGAAAAAAATAAATACATATATTGATAGTCCAAGAGCACGCGACGAGTCTTTCAAGAAGACGTCTTGATTTTATTTCCATCGAATTTGTGTGTGAGTGGGTTAAGAAAAAACTAAAGGGTTCAATTTACGCACGGTCATTAAACGCCACAGGGACGCGGACACTCACCGCGGTGATTCTGTTCAGATGTGCGCTCCGGTATCGGTGTCCGAACCCACTGCTCGTCCTTCGGGTCCACTTGCTCCGAAACTGTGGGACACAACAAGAGGAGCTTACGTCGCCTTGCGCCAGTGGGGAGCGAAACTTTTCTGCTCCTGCGCGTGGAAAAACCCGGGTTGGAGTCCGAGTGGAAGGGAGCAAAGCACAGACTGGGAGGGAGGAGACGCACGGGCGGTCCTTCCGTGGGGGCAGAAGGGGGAAAAGTACTCACCTACATACTTCGAGTAAAATTAAAAGCACTCACACTCCGTTCTTAAGTACAAGCACAGATACTTGGATATGAAAAATAGTATATATAATGATGCGCAAAAGAGAGGGGGAAATTATTTAACTTAACTTACTAAGTCTCTGAAATGGACCTAGAATTAAAATGATAGATATGACAATAAGGGGGCGGCACTGTGGTCAATTTGTGAGCACGTCCACCTCACAGTGCAGAGGTCATGGATTTGATTCCGGGCTCCAGCCTTCCCGTGTGGAGTTTGCATGTTCTCATCGTGCCTGCGTAGGTTTTCTCAGCGTAGTCTGGTTTTCTCCAGAATTCCAAAAACATGCATGGTAAGATAACTGATCACTGTAAATTGCCCTTCGGTCTGATTGTGAGCGCGAATGGTTGTTCGTCTATGTGTGCCCTGCGATTGGCTGGCAACCGGTTCAGGGTGTACCCCGCCAACTGCTCGAAGACATGTGGGATAGGTTCCAGCAGGCCCGCGACCCTCATGAGGATAAGCGGTTCAGAAAATGAATGGATGGATCAAACAAGGCCGATTAAACTTTTTGGCCATAATTCCAAATTGTTCATCACTATACCAACCATGATTTTGCTTTGGGACTGTTTTTTCTACTGAACGTGAAGCCTAAGAGAATTTGGAAGGAATTACGAGCAGTTGGAAAGAGCAGTCATTCGTAAAAATACATACAGAATTTTACTTGCAAAAGAAAAAGTCAGCAAAATCATACTTACTATCTTTATTTAGTGTGTGTGTGCGCATGTGTGTCTGCATAAACACACACATCCATACTGTAATATAGATACATTCACGATTAATCAGCAGATTGCTCAGCACAAAAACGCCCAAAATAGTCACACTTTTGAGGATTTTTTTTTAAAACTCAATACTACATCAGATAAAGACAATGTCAATCAAAAATTGACCCCTCCCTCCAATTAATTGGTTCCCTGGTGTCTGTTTGCCAAATAGCAGAATTGACATTGGCCTTAAGAAAAAAAAAAAGCTATCAGTCAGACTGTATTGTAAACATGTAGTTTATACTACATAGACATACAAGCATATAAATACGAGGGGCATGCTGTCAGGGCTTTCAAAGCCTAATGTTGACCTCAACATTATTGGCGGCACTTACCTGCATTTAAAACGTTTTAGAAATTTGTAATATAGTATATAGATTTATTTCCAACGGCATTTTGTCTTCATTTAATGCCATGCTTCTCGGTTGCATAGCTTACACTCATTTGTGGGTAATCATTATTTATTTTTTTATTTATTTAGTCCAATCAGATTTCAGCTTCTATGTGTTGCTATACCAGCCTTAACTTCTGAAGGCCTTCAGATGCAGGATTGTTGACACCGCACAAATGAAACAACACTTTTTTTTTTTGTTTTTAAGAATCTGAAACAATCTGAGTTCCGATTCAACACACAGGGCCCTTTGCAAAGGTGTCGGGGGACATCAGCACTTTTGAGTCCTCTGATTGGTTCAGAGTGGCTCGTGTGAGATTCATTAAATGAAGCCGTCGGCGAAGGACTATGGACGATTGAAAATTCATTTTCAAGGCGGACTTTTCACAAACGGAAAAGAAAACCTGAGGAATCAGACAACGCCCGTAGCTGGCTGGCTCGTTTACCGGGTAAAGGATTTACTGTACTCACCACTTTCACAGTGGCAATCATGCTAATGTTGTGTCTTGTGAGTAAACAGGACATTACTTAATAACTTGACATCAGAACAAACTTTTCTCTCCACCTTTATCTGTTGGTTTCTTTATATTTAGAAGGTTTACCCCTACAGGTGCTGTTTAGAGGTCTTTGTGCATCCAAAACACAGATGCTCCCTTTGCGTCTCTGTAGGGGGTTACTGTGAGAGTCTGAATCAGAGGTACTCCTTCAGCTGGAGGACGGATGGAAGCAGGTGGAGGAGGAGGAGGAGGAGGTATGACAGAGGGCAGAGGTGAAGGAGGGAGGAAACAAGGAGGAGGACGAGGTCGAGTAGACCCAACTGGGTTCCCTTTTTCGACATTTTCTGTTTGTTTTTGCATGTTAACCTTGCCATTATGGAACCCAGAGAACCTAAGAAGCATCTCCATAGGAACAAATGACGCCATGGATCCTGCGTTCTGCACCGGCGTGGACAGCGTGTAGCCGAGGTGGGCGTAGAAGTGCTGCTTATCGTGGGTGGTCAAGCACAATCGTTTGAACCCTCGCCTTTTAGCGAAAAGCTCAGTCTTCTTCATCAGAGTTCGCCCGTAGCCTTTGCCTCTCTCTGCCTTCGACACGACCACTGACTCCACAAACAGGCTGCCGCCGTGGCCTACGACTCTTGAGAGCCGGGCGTGTCCAAGCACCTTCTCTGCATTTCTGGGACCCTGCAGGAGAACCAGACAGATGGGGAAATCCGGGCAGGATTTCTGCATCGAGTGGATGCGGGCGGTCTGGCTCTTGTGCCACTCGGAGTTGACCAGGTCAGCGCAGGGAAGCAGCAGGTCTGGGCGCAGGTGGATCGGAATAACGTGGATCTCTTCTCCTAGCTCAGGTTCTGCTTGACTTTTTACTTGACTTTTATCATCCAACACTGAAGGCTCTGATGCTGTCCGAAAATGAAGGTTCATATCGAGCCTGTCGCTGGTAACTGGCATTCCAGACTCAGCCCTGCAGTGATCATAGTTTAATCCAGGTTAGCCTTTATGCAGTGATAGGAAATGTCCATCCTGAAAAAACAATGTTTTTTAGAAACTAAAATGGTACCCTGACTGATGAATTTGTTGAAACGACAAAGGTTGCTAATACTGTAAAGAAAGAACATACAACGCAGATTGGAAGGAAATAAACTGGCTTTATAAAATATAAATCAACACTCCAGCTCGGGTTGGGCATAGGCGGAAATGTCTTCTCCATACTGTTTTCATTCATTCAATAAACGCCTCAAATTGCATCGACTGTCACTTTTTTTCCTACGCTTCAGTCGAATGGTGGTATATCTGTAGCTTATTTGTAATTCAAATTTGCATTGCAACACAACAGAAAAATAAATCGCCCAAGCAATGGTTCACGCCTCGAAAAATGTGTAGGTTAAGTCAAAGTACCATTGTACTGTATAACCAGGGGAAGCACACGATCTGAATGAAGCGTGATGCTGCCTATTCATATAAAGTAGGCGAAAAAGTATAACAGTGATTCTCAACCACTGTCGCAACATTATTGCCACAAATAACGCACCGTTATTTTCTATCCGTGTCAGCAACATATATCGACTGGCTGAAATATTAAATGGTCCTCCACTAGATAGAGAAGGTACAATTAAACGGTGTCGTCATTCCTTCAAGGTATGTGCTTTGTGTTTAACTCGATTTCACACTAACCAATTATGTGGGTAAATAATGCGAGATCTTGCTTCATTATAGATATGCTTTGAGACTGTTGGTTATGTGCCACCAGATCTTTAGAATTGTAAGTGTCCCTTTACACATTAATGGCTTGCAAACACCGTTGAGTACAAAAGGAGACCTAACTGTAGCTTCCCCTAGTGGACAATAGAGGCAAGCGGGTGTCGAACTCATGGGGTGGGGTTAGACATGATAGTTCTAGTGCGCTGCATTCTTTCTAATGAGGACAGAGGACACTAGTAGTACACGGACCTTAAGATGGAGATCATAGTAAATATAACAAATAAAAATCAATATGCACGAATGACTTTTTGGAAAGCAGTGATAGGACGGTCCAGTTAAAACGACTGGCGATTACCAGTAACATTATTTCTACTACTATTCTTCGAAAAGTATCAATTCTAATAAAGCACGGAATTTTACAAGACAGGTTGATTGATGTACTTAAGAGGCCACATTTATTGTAATGGAAATCCGTAAAATTCGTCCCTCCTCGCTTGCCATTTTCGTAAAAATGGGAGGAAGTGACGAAATATAAAACTGAAAGCTAGCGAGTGGTGCTAACTTTTCGTGTTGAATGTTGACATTTTCTTAAGCAAGATACAACACACGGTATTTTCCAGACTCCCGCTGTAACGTTACCTACATGTGTGTCGCTCGGTCGACGGTACGGACAACTGCTGCTCCTGAAACAGCCGGTCAGCTGTGGGTTTTCCTGGCTAGTAGCGCTCATGAGAACTGCCAAAAGTGCTCCAGGAACGGCTTCATTACCAAATATACTGCCATGACTCGAAGATAGAAATGTGTGGCCGGTGGCGCTTTCTGCTCACATGGTCCTCGTCTGCCACCATACGCACGGGAGTGGTAATACACATAAATGTAACACTGAGTACATGGAATTAATGCTTCAAAATACAGCACTGTATTCAATATATACAATATCCTCACTGAAATTCATTGAACCGTTCGTTATCATCTCATAACTTTGATTCCAAAAACAAATTTCCAACAGAACTGCAGTATTCAAAAATATTATGGAGACAACCATTTTTTTTAACAAAAGTTTTCCTTTATTTTTTCGTTGTTTTCTTTTCATCCAGGACAACTCATTTAGGATAATCGAGGAGAAATAAGCACTAATGATTTTTATTAGCTTTTCTTCTGTGTTTTTACAGAGATTAAGGGTGAAATTATCAATTGGTCAAAACA
Source organism: Hippocampus kuda (assembly GCA_901007745.1). Classification (NCBI taxonomy): domain Eukaryota; kingdom Metazoa; phylum Chordata; class Actinopteri; order Syngnathiformes; family Syngnathidae; genus Hippocampus; species Hippocampus kuda. Next base: position 9,821 of record CAAKHF010000232.1, read on the forward strand.
AAAAAAAATGAATATGATAGCAACACAATAATTAATTCAATACAATGAAGTGTGGCGTCAACGATAGAATAAAGTCAGAGAAATGGAGGATGTCACCACTTCCTCTGTGGTACTGTAATAATCACCAGCACTAACTGAACTCAACAACAGTCGAGGAAGAAATGGAGTGCCCTCACATTGTTCTGCACCCCGGCCTCTCAGGGAGGAAACACTTTTTTTTTAATATATATATATTTAAATAATATTTTATCAAAGCTTCTATTTTTTTTTTATCTTCATAAAATGTTTCTAAAACTTTAGTCTTCATTGAACTTTTTTTGCATTTTTTTTCAACTTTGTTTTTTTAGTTTGTCAGCTCAATTTTGTGTTTTTGCAAATGTGGTGTTGTGTTGACTTAGTGTACCCACCTGTATCTGAGTGTGTGTCCTTGGCTGAGGCAACTCAGAGCTGTTAAAATGCTCTTGTGATAGTGAAGACTGCCATAGAAAGCGCGAGTGGTGATGCATTTTTGGAAAACATTGTGAATGGAGTGTGTGTGTGTGTGTGTGTGTGTGTGTGTGCGTGCGTGCGTGCGTGTGCGCGTGCGTCTGTGTGTGCTTGTTTATTCATTTGTTGTATGTCTGACCGCTGCTTTGCCTGCATACAGCCAAGACATTCGTGCTGAAAACTTGAATCTGATGTGAAAAAAAAAAAAAAACAAGCGTGTGGCCTACCATCTGCATGTGTGTATATTTATCAGGGAGTGTGTGTGTAAGTGAATATGCAGGTGGTCGTGTCAGTGTATGTGCAAAAAAAAAAAAAATCTATTTTATTCCTTTCCATGTGAACCAAATACAATCTCTCATGTTTAGACAGTATGGGTAAAGCTTATTATGCGTCTGTGTTGCCAGTGTGTGTGTGTGTGTGTGTGTGTGTGTGTGTGTGTGTGTGTGTGTGTGGTAGAAGGCACGGAGGGTGGAGTGGGAGGCTCAGTCTCTCAGGTCCATGCTCGAGCCGAACAGGGCCACCAGCTGCTCCTCGTAATGGGCGATGTTCCTCTTCATGATTTCTTTACAGGAGCCCAGGAGGCGCTCAAAGGCTTGCACGTCTATTACTGCAAGAAGGAGGAGTGCATCACGTGTGAGAGTGAACTCAACTCAGCTGCTAAAACATCGAGTCAAGCAACACATTAAGCATTTTGCGTCAAAACAAATTTGGTATGAGTTTGAATTAAATTAAATGGAATCTAATTCCTACTAAAACGGTACCTTGACTTGGAGCCATGATGTCAGATTTTCCCCATTAAAATGAATTTAAATGCTATTAATCCATTTCAGCATCCAAAAACACAATCATTGTGACACGTTAAAAAAACAAATATATTTATAGCGTTGTAAAACTCAGAAAATATAAGGGGAGGCACCTCTATCATGTTACTTTATTTATTTCTAAGCCTGCCTGACAAGAACTTTGGTTATGTGGGTAGTGAATCTCTTTTCAAGAGAATAAATGAATGAATGACAATATATTGTAATGCAATAAATTAGCTATATTAGTGACAAAATAGGGGAGTGGAGGAGAGTCACAATCCACAGCATTATTGAGATGTCAAAAGTCTTGATATTTGAACGACAACATCTGGTTCAATTTAGCAGGCGATTCGTCACAAACACATTTGCGCAGCTGTGGTTCAAATAATGCATTGCGTACTCCTCATAAAAGGATTGATATTGATCCCTTGAAAAGGCATTTATTGAGGTCATTAACTCTTGGAGGGGGAAAAAAAAACAACCAAAAAAAAAAAAACCTTCCACTTTAAAACAACTTCTGCGGACAAATGTATTGAAGGGAGATGGAGAAGTGTATTTGATCTTACCCAAACATTTGACACTGCCCACTGCGTAGGCTGAAGCAGCCCGGGGCTTGTTAGTGACCAAGGCCAGCTCCCCGAAGTACTGACCCCTGCTACAGCGCGCTATCTCCACCTCCGCATTGTCTGCATGGTCTGCCTTCGTCTGTACGGTGTTAGAGGAGGGGAGAGGATGAAAGGTTACCAAACAGCGAGTGTATCACAACCCCCTCCTCCTCCCCGAAGCAAGCGAGGCACTCGGCAGCCGAGCCGACAGTCGTGATTTCCTCTGTTGCTTGGCAAAACCATTTTAATGGGGAGTGTGGGTTGTCATTGTCGAAATGACTCACACAGAAACAACCTGGTAGACTGCTCTAGTTAGCTGATACAGTGGCTTGGGTTTGAAAAATACATTTGCTTTCGCAACTTTGCACACTGTATGCTAAACAAATGGATTAATATAATGCATGCGAACAGACTTTAGGGATCCCTAGAGTTGTGAAAAGCGTTTGTTGAAAGCATCAGACACTTTTTTTGCAGAGAAACTATAGGGGTGTTCACACGGCACACATTTGCTCCGGCGCTGCACCGATGTATTTTGTTGCGATATATTTTACACCGCAGCAAATTTTGTGGAGCGTTCACACGTACAAAGCCCCTGAGTGTATTAGCACCGGCGCAGCGTCGGTGCAGCTCCACTTGCGTTCACACGGCAGTTTCTGCAGCGGAGCAAAACGACAGAAAACAAATGAGCTGTCATGTTGGTCCTCTTTAAAACATACACAACTCAAGCAATTACTGTACAGGCACGTCCTTCTCCTTCTCGGTCTCTGTGCCTTCTGCTCGAGAGTGACCGCCCCCGAAAATGTAAATCAACGATGACTTCAATGACACTCAGAAAAGCAAAAATGTAATCCGCCAAAAAGAAAAATCAAGAAAGGAAATCGTAAAATAAATTCTATGGGGCACGGGGGGTTGTCAACACACAACAAAGGAACAAACTACACAAACAACTCCCAAGACAGTGCAGTCTCCTACAAAAGGAAAGATGACATTTGGGGACTATTTCCCACCCCCGTTCTAGTTGAGATGGTATAACCCAAGAGGTGCTTGCTACTGTTACCAGCCAAGTCTTGTGTCTTGTTATTGAACACATGACGGAAGTCCGACAGAGCACGAAAGCAACTCATTCTCGGCGTACGGAATTAACTCTTCTCGAGCATTTGCTCTGGAGCAAATTTAACCCAGTTGCGTTCACACATGCAAATTTACATCGGTGCTGCTTCGCAAACGAGCATTTGCTCTGGAGCAAATTTTTAAACCACCTCCCGGAGGTGGATCAAATTTGCTCCGGTGTAAGCAGTTTTCCGGGGCTACACCGGAGCAAATCTTGCCGTGTGAACACCCCTTTAAATTGCCTCAACTCTTTGGTAAACAGATAAGAGGGATATACAATACTTATTCAATCTAGAAATCAACCAACTGAAAGCTGCGAAACGCAAACTCGACTTACTTTACTCTTCATCATGATCTTGACCTCCCCAGATTCTACAATGTAGAAGCAGTCAGCACTGTCTCCCTGTCAACAACAGATAGAGTTAAGTACAGTCTCCGTGTTTACCTGTCATTGTATCTGTGACTCAGTGAAGTAGATACATTGTCTTTCTTATGAATTCATGGTTCATTTGCCTTTATTTTAGCATAACCACAACATTTATGTATCGTGCTATATTGTAAAACAGATGAATTGGGGAAAATCGCATTTCAATGATTTTCAAAAGTGATTCAGCCCTAGTCCAGGTTCCAGATGCTTTGACATAACATGGCAGGTAAGCAACCATCATGCTTGGCCTGGATGAGGTCAAATGTGAGGGGGCTTACCTGTGTGATGATGCGCTCACCATCTGAGAACTGCTTTGCCCCTAATACATCCACAATCTTCATCCTCTCTGTTGCCTGCACAGATTTAATGCGGTGGGTGAGGAGTTGAGGGAAGATAGAAAGAAATGCTGGGAACGGAATTCTGTCACTCATGCAAACATTTCTCTGTCTATAGACCTTTTTACCTTGACGACACACGCGCTCGCATGAAACCACATCTAAACAAATGCTTGTGATTGACTGAGGCAGAATGACTGGAAAAAGGGGAAATAACTAAAGTGACCATTTTAGCCGCCTCCTTTATCACCAGTTTGATTGTGTAAAGTATCAGGTAAAAAGAAGTGAGTCACATTGTTTCAGAGAAAAGCGGAATGCTGGCCATTATTTACATTTCCACCGCTAAATTGATTCAAAAATAGAAACGGTGGAAATTCAGACATTGTTAACCTGACCGCTGAGAGCCCGGCTAATTCATTTAGCTTTCTGTTGCCCGGACGAGGCTAATGGCACAGATGTGGCTCCTCTTGACGCTTGAAGACAGACGCACCGCAGAGCATGGCGTTAACAAGCAGGCGGGCCACTCTGTTGGCGCCTATTGTTTACCAACGTTATTTATTATTATTGTTGTTATTACAGATTTATTGACGTTCCACTCTTGAACTCACCTCCAGGGACTTCAGTAAGGGCACAGACTCAATAAAAGATTCATACATCCTTCGCTTCTTGGCATTGTTCTTCACAATAAGTCGACGAAATGTGGCACGATCCTAAAGGGGGGAGGAGAGCCAAAAAAAAAAAATCATCTAAGAGCATTCTCAAAAGTGTCTGACTTGTCTTTCCCTGTGTGCCCACAAGGGGGGGAACAGCAGAGCACCTCCTCCATTCAAGAAGAATTTCATTTCATTCTCAAGGTTTTGCGGGCCTCACCATCAGTGCATTGAGAACATACAGTATGTTGAGGCTGCTACTGGACAATTAACAAGGAATTCGACACATGATGACCCGGATTGGCATCACAATATTCTCCTCAGACATATCATCAGCTTCATAGCTACAAAGGCTTCAGTTTGGAACGATGGCATATGGAGATGCTCTTACCAGGCCCCATAGCGACCCTTCCTGGGTGGCGATGATGGTGGCCGCGCGTGGTGTGTTGTACATGAGTGCCAGCTCCCCGAAGCTGCCTTTATTGTCATACTGACCCACGCATGTGCCCGATACCACAATGTCATACACGCCCCTGGAGATTGAGAAATCCAACAATGAGAGAAATTTTGAATCAGTCCATGCACAGTAAAAGAATGTGATTCAACTAATTCAGACCAAAAAAACAAATTTTAAAAAATAAAGTATTGCACCTCAGACCTGCAGCTACAGTTTAAACAAGTTTAGGAGATTCCAAAAGTTCGATATAATATTTTTGGGATACAGGATAACTTTTTTTTTTTTTTGTCAAGATAAATACTGATAAACTTTCTGCTTCTCCAAACCAAGACCTTTTTGGATGTACTACAAATAGACAGCTGCATACCCAAAAATTTGAATATCGAGGGAAGTTCACTTGTTTCAATGAGTTTCAAAAAAGTAAACTTGAAGGTTATATTAGTTCACAACAAAGTGAAATATTTCAAGTGATTATTTGTTTCAATTTTGATGATTATAGCAGAAAGACAGAAAAATAAGGAATCCAATGTTTCACAAAATTAGATTAATTCATGTGACCAATAAAAAAAAAAGTCCTTAAAGGGGAAGTCAATCCCAAAATTGCCTTTATAATAAAAACTTCTATGCAACCCTTCTTATGAGTACAAACACGACATTCTGATTAATATTGCATTTGTGGAATATGAGTTAAGCAGTAAAATCAGCTCCAGCTCACTCACAACCCTAATTAGGATAAACAACAGGCAAAATGTATGCATGTTGCAATTTTACATGGTTCTGGTTATCTGCATTCCACCGATTAGCAGTAATACATGTGTACCATCCCGGAGCGCTTCATAGAGCACTCACTACTCCGAGAATACAGATTTCGAATCTGAATGCATCGGTGGAGGATGTAATATTTATATTTGTTAACAGTGCTGGTCACACCCTGGGATAGTATGACTTGGCAGGCGTGCTGCTGCTGCTGCTAAAGGTCATCGTTACACATAGCGCGCAGAGAAAACACCGAAAACAAAGATTTGGGTCGTGTGTATGTAGATATGAAGATCCCAATCAGTGGACTCTCACTGCACTGCACTGATGAGTAATCAGAGGTCACGGTGGGGGAAAACAATAACCGTTAAAACCTCTGGTAGTTCTTAATTTGCTCATTTGGCAAGTGCTCCACCCTTAACTTTTTTTTTTTTTTTTGTAGACCGTTAGGGGCCTGCACAGTGTCACAATTATGGTCTGCATTAATCTTAAAAGGGAAAACTGAAAAGTGAGGCTATTTGTATCTTTACCGCTCGATGACGTAAAAGTTGTCGCCATCGTCTCCCTGGTCAATCACATGTTCTTGGGGCTGAACCCGTAATTCAAACATTGCGTCCAGCACTTCAGAGAACTGCTCCTAAAGTGAAGATGAGAAGGACAAGAAGAAGCATGTCAGACCTTTGAAAGGAAAAGAAAAAAAGATGAGAAGCAAGGCACAACAGTGGAATTGAACTAGAAGCTAAAAAAAGGCACATTGCTCATGTGAGTAAGGCCCCTGGAGGGAGGCAAGCTCAAACTACTTTATCTCAAGGAGGGGATTTGGTGAAGAAAAGAGAGAAGCCACTTTTTGTTCGCATGAAGTGACATTTTTCCATGTTTCACAAGAACACGCAATCTCAAGACAATCATGCCATCCCTGGGGTACAAGCAAATATCATGTCAGAGATATAGATCACTGTGATATCCACTGCGGATCGCAGCGGGGAAAATACATTCTCATTCCAAGGCAGATGCAAATAAATCGAGGGCATGGACTTTACAAGACACATTTGGAATTTTGGGAAAATCCCACACATGGGTGGATCTCGGGAGTTTTACTACGCCATTAATAATAAAAGACAGACAAAAGAGAAATGGGGTTAAGGGACCTTTTCTAATTAGTGTGCGCGCATGCCAAATCATCCTTCCCATTCTTTACCTGGTCCAGTGTTTTGAACAGCAAGATGTCCCGACAGGCCTCCTGCAGTCTGCAGCGCTGTTCGTCTGTTTTTGGATGAACCACTCTGGGTTCTGTGTCCTCGTCATCCTCATCTGGATTGAATGCCTCCGCACACACTGGTCGAGGGATACGCATATTTGATTAGACTGAACTACAATCCACAATATCAATTACCCCAGAAAATAAGATTCAACATATATTTGCTTTTAATGTGTGCACAGTCAACTGACATCAGGTGACTCTGGAAAAGTCACGCAAAGAAATATTTGCACTGAATTCTTCTTCGATCTCACTTGCACATTACTGGACTTTTTTTTTCTTTTTTTAATTATAGTGTTACATCTCTGGATTTAAGTGACCAGCAATGACTCTTTGGTCTGTTCCTGTACAATGACGGTTGAGACACACTTTTTGACCCCCAGTCCTTGGAAAGAAAATTCCAACATGGAAAAATCGAGGGGGTGGGGGGGATATTATACATGAATACACGGAAAATAAGTATTTGTCACATTGAATAGACCATTACCAGCACCTTACGATTATGAAAAAGGGATGCTTTCATTCCAACGTGATTTGTAACGTCTCATCTTAACAAATGTAGATATAACGTGTAGAATTTTTGCTGCTCACAATGGCCTTTTGTAAGTGGATCTGTCCCAAAACGGGTTTGGCAGAAGGAGGAGGAGAGCGGCGTAAATCAAACCACATCTTAACAGATGTCCTGTTTTGTATAAGAGTAGGTTCTTCCGATAGCAAAGGGAATTTTCCAAAGCAAGTCGTTTTCACCACCTCACCATTTCACAACGCTCTCAGCGAATTGATAAGGATTGGTTGCTGGGACTTTCTTTTCCCGGTAGTTTTTGTGGCGTCACGTGAGAGTGCTTCTGTCCAGGAATCGGTTCCGAGGAAGGCTTGAGTGTGGACAGTTGAAACTGTTAGCATGGTGAGAGAACTTCTCCTTACGCAAATACAGAAGTGTCTGCGTACACGCAAAGCCAATCTATCAAATTACCACGCGGCTCATACTAACATTTTTGAACATGGATGACCAGAAAATCAGGGGAGCGTGTACTGTCAATACACAGTACAAAGGGAAATCAGCATTTTTAAAGGTGATTTTGGGGGCAATGTATAATATATGATTATGTCCCATTCTCCAGAAATTACGGAGTGAGTCGAAAAAAAAAATTGGAGGTTTAATCAACACAGGGCACAGATACTACCGTCTTGGCCCGAATCTGGTGATTCTGACTCCTAACACGACCCATGAAATTCTATTCGCGTCCACTTGTAGACTAGTTGTTGCCATATGAAGGTGACAGGCCATTAACACGGCCACATCTCGAAACATTTCCCCTGGCGATAACATTATTACTTTATCTTAATACAGTACATTAGTTTTGATTTTAAAGTGGCCTCAAATGAGCCATACATTCACTTCAGAAAGTGGCTTTGCACTTACCGCAAACCCACTCGACACCACTTCTAAATGCGGCTGGATCTTATGAATGTATAATGCCATTTTTCAAGTTACAGAGAATGTGGAAGGCAGATACCCCTTTTCAATAATTCCACTAGATTACACATTCGCAAAATACACCACAGCTGAATAACCATCATCCGGGTCATGGAATGATACAGGTTTCTGATTAAGAGGGGCATGATAAAATTGATATTAGATTTTGAAATGTTTTTTTCTCTCTTTATTGCATGAAAATAATGTATCATAAAGCTATGTTGGTTGAAATTATTGAAGCACAATGTATTTTTTGTTTTACTTTTTGCTGAGAGTAACCTATAAACAAAAAATACTGCAAATACTACAAGTTTGGCATGACATTTTTTTTTTAATTGATTGCTCATTTAAAATTGAAAAGATGAGCTCAGAACTTGTGTTGTTCTACCAATACAGGTTTAAAAAAACAGAAAAATAGTCGAATTAAAACCCCGCTGCCAGCAGCGGGCCTTTTGTAAAGCTGAGGAAGAGACAGCAGAGTCTTGAGCAATGTTGGGACAGTGGTAAAGATAAACATCAGCTGACACACCAACAGCCTAATCAAAGTGCAGCTTGCCACCAAGTCAATTAGGCGTATGTAAACACTAGACAGAACAATGAAATGAGAGGAAACAAGAGTACCATTGACAAACGACAACTGACACCAACAGTGACACAAAACGCCAAACGCACGACACTGGCACTGATAGTTCACAGGCACTGGACCGATAATTACGCAATTGTTTTGTTGCCTTTATACACTGCCACAATGGATTAGAGATAAGATTGAAGTGCAGACTTCTAGCGTGACATTTCTTCACGTTGAGGAATTACACCCACATTACGCTGCATGCAACCCATTTTTAAGTGTGTGTACAAACCCGCTACACGTTTACATTCATTAAGGCGACTCTTGATTGTACATTTTGACTACCGTATTTTCCGCACTAAAAGGCGCAGCTAAAAGCCTTCTATTTTCTTAAAAGCTCACAGCGCCTTAAAATCCGATGTGCCTTGTGTATGGTCATTACGGTAATATGTCAACCCCAAAATGGCTCCTTGCTCGAGACATGCTAACAACGCAGAGTTCAAACTTAAGGCGATCGGTTACGCAGTTGAACACGGAAATAGAGCAGCGGCAAGAGAGTTCAACGTTAACGAGTCAATGTTGTAACTTGCTGTTGGTTAAGTGAAATGTGTCGCTGCTTTATTAAATGTTTTACTGACATCTGATCGTTCTGTTGGCGTTTCCTTGAGCGTAGCTCCATCTAGTGGATGCATTGTAGATTGTGTCTTATAAATGCGGTGCGCCCAATGTATGAAAAAAATGACAAATTAGGCCATTCATTGAAGGTGTGCCTCATCATCCAGTGCGCCTTTTAGTGTGGAAAATACGGTACTGATTGGCGGCGTACTTTTTTTTTGTCTTACTGCAACATGCGAAAATAATATTCTTGAATGATGCTGTCAGCGACAGTAGAGCACGCATTTTATTTACTGGATGTGGCTGAAGACCTGGCATAGTATCTGCCGGAAACTCAGGATTGGTGATGGCTTCTGGCTACAGACTTGAACTACTCATTGCCTTAAAGATCCATCCATCCATTTTGCAATTCGCTTAATCTCACAAGGGTCACTGGGGGTGCTGGAGTCTATCCCAGTCGTCTTCGGGCAGTAGGTGGGGGACACCCTGAACCGGTTGCCAGCCAATCGCAGGCCTTAAAGATTCACAACCTAAATTAAAAATGTCATATCTGTATTTACAATGTGTTGACTGTCAAAATGCTGTCCAATGCCCCTGAAAATTGAGGTACTTGGGAGGTTATTTTTTTGGTTTTAGTTTTTTTTGTTTTGTTTGTTTTTTGGTCATTACTTCAAATCCACAGCGTGATAAAGACAACAATCTGAAAAACTGTCACTGGCCAAATATTTCTACAGCTTCCTGTAATCAGGCTATGCAGATGCATATAGACTCAATGTGACAAAATAGCAGCCAGTGACGGAGGCCGTCAGTTTTATCTGCAACTTGTGTTGGACGTGCATGCTCAACACAATATGCGCGCACACCGCAGTAGGGCCTGTTACGCAATGAAGTATGCAGTATCATGGTCCGTGTGAATAGCCCTTAAGGGACATGACGTCAAAAGATACAATAGTGAACCCGCAGGCACGCACTCACACAGGAATCTCACCTGACACTCTTCTGTTGAATCTGCTTGGTGGCGGGGCTGCAAAGAGACAAGAATGGGGAGGGGCAAATGAATATCATTGAGTTTATACAAACGAATATGACGACATTTTTTTTGGTTGTTTGTTTTACCTGGGTAATCTGTTTTTAATGAATATACAATGCAATTCTAAGGGAAAATTGGATTTTAAAAAAAAAAAAAAGCAATAAGAGGGCTGAAAAAGCAGATGAGTCAGAATG
>CAAKHF010000236.1:0-10269 GCA_901007745.1 Hippocampus kuda
CACCTGTTCTTTTCCATCTCAGGGGGGCGGCCAACTTGACATTTGCTGTTGAGTCAAAATGACAAACCATGGCTATGGACTCAGGTAGCGACCAATCATGCCTCAGCTTCAGAAAACAGGTGAGGTGTGATTGTTTGTTACCTGAGTCCTGAGCAACTGTGACGTCATTTTCAGCTGACAGAAAGTGGCAAACTGGCCATCCCCGAAGATGACTAAAAACAGGTGGGTTTTGCTACTTAATCCATATTTCACAAAGCTAATATGAACCAAATTGTCGTGTTTAGACAAGTGAAGTCGCAAAGAACATATTATTGTCAAGAAAAGTTTTGGGTTGACTTCTACTTTAATATTGCACGATTAAAAAAAAAGAAGCATAGATTAAAACTGGAAACAACTGCAACACTTTAATTGTCATGCTAGACTTTTTGTTCTGGACCTTGACTCTAACCCATGATGCCGCAACTTATTAGATTCATGCCATCATTGCGAGGTATCTAACTATAATTTACCTTTTGTAGCGCATTGACTCGATTACAGTGCTGCCTGACAATATGTTGGTATTAGCTGATACAGCAAATAACAGACGACGAACTGAGAAGTTATTATTCAACTGAACCCCGACCATCCCAAACACAGCAAACACTCGACATCGCTTTCTTTTCGCGTCTAGACGGAATACCTCCCACTTGACACGTTTAAGTCTTTGTGTACGCCGAGGATATCTTTGTCGGTATGTGACCACACAAAAAGAGCAGCATTGTTTCTCGCATCACCCTATCCACTTCCAGCATATCCCCCCAACACACCCCATGCAAATGCACACACATCGCTCCCTCCTTCTGTCACGATCAAAGTTAACCTTACAAGCGACCCTCTGAAAGGGGGAACCCAGAGTAAGTGCATCTATGCTGCATGTCATACATAAAGCATATTTGACAATAAAGATGACCTTGACCTTGACCTTATCCAGTCATGTAGTCAAGTTAAATCCGCACAGCCCTGGAGTGCTGCATTCGCACTTGACTGACAGTTACACATGTAATTAATCAATGGATGAACAATTAATTGATTATCAAATTGATAATTATTTTTGATAATCAGTTATATATTTTTTTAGATACCTGTGTTAAGTGAAAATGATGCAAATGTATACAAAATTTATGCTTATCAACAGGAAATATTCTGCAATTTATGTTGTCCTCCATGATAGATTATCTGTGTTGAATCAAAAATGTAATATTTGCTTTTACTTTAGGGAAACAAAGATCAACATTTTTGCCAATTTTGTGATATGTTACGGAGCGTTGCCAATTTTCTGACATGTGTTTGGCCCCAGTGAATGAACAAGACAAGACCAGTGTGGTCAGGGGAGTTTAGTGTAAACCTTTTTTATTATGTTGCTTAATCCCCACCCTTTGCATTTCTTTTGGTAACACTTTGTTGATTGCGTCTGAGGAGTCAAATTTGTCCGACAGGTAAAACTTCCTTTTTATTTATTTTTAATGAGAAGCAGTGAAACAGTGATCAAGGCCATGAAGAGAGACAGCTTTTTACAGTTTGTGTGACCGAGGGAGGAATGTGTTCAGGGGTTTCACTTGAGAGGCCCTGCGTATTTTGTGCATGCGTGCTGGATCCCCGTCTTGCTTCCAAAAGGTTAAAGGGGTGTCTTGTCCATTTGGGTGAGATCCTACAATGTAAATGATTACATATTAGAGTGAAGTGGAGGTCAGGTAGAGTACGATCTGGTCAAGTGATTGAGGTTGTATGTCTTGGGCATACTCACTTGCCAGTTTATCCGGTAGATGAATGCAAAGGAATGACATAAAGTCTTCCAACGAATTGTCCTTTATTTTAGTCGTTGTGTCGTCATACTGCGAAGCATTTCTAATATGTCCATCTCATTAATATTAAATGCGTTGCCATCAGTTTGTCTGCACGTTACTGATGTACCGAATAATTCAAACCGTGACAGTGTATACAAGTTGGATGCCCTTTTTTCCTTGTTCTGAAGTGTCAGTGACGCTGCTGCTTTTTAAAGCCTAAATCTCCAGGCTTATGTGTGTATGTACTGTATGTATACGTGGGTGTGGGTGTGTGTGTTTTATAGTGGAAAGATGGTGACGCTGGTGTGACACACTGTGACACTCCAGGACCTCGAGGAATCCTGCCGTGTTTTCTGTGTGGTTGCCAGGCAACACAGGGCCTTGTTGGGGGGAAAAAGCTTCTGATAGACAGTGTCAGGCTAGTGTGCAGCCTGGGTGCCTTGCTGCCCCCCTTCCTGCTTTTGCTTCATTGAAAGTTAAACGTGCTCGCTCTGAAATGCGTCAGACTTCTTTTCATGTCTCTGAGACGTCCAATATGAACAGCCTTTTATGTCATGCCTGTCTGTGTGAATGGCAACATATGTATAGCCACACAGCCAAGTGCGCCATATGTTTGTGAGAGTGACAGCAACACACGCGTTTAGGAAAAGACTTACGCATTTGTGCATGAGTCTTTTCTTTTTCTTTTAAATGCCCTGGACTTGAACATCTTTTCATCTATGCACTCGTCCAAACTTCTGACAAACCCACTTTGCATAAGCTTTAAATGAATGTGGAAACACTAACGAAGCGTGATTCACTGACATCGGGCTGTGTGGAAATCTTGTAACATGTACTTTTCTTGAGACTTGGGAGTGTCATTGAAATCTGTGAAAAAGAGGCTCTATTTAAGTTTGAAAATGACTTATACGGTGTCATGGAAGCAGTGTCAGCCAATTTGGATGTGCAGACCGCTGCGGCTACACATACACTTTGAAGGAGAGTGTGTTTTTGTTTGAAATACCAAATGCATCTTTGTAGGTCCATCAATGAAAAGAGAGGGTGCCTTTCATGCTCTACATTCGCAGTCCCCAATTCCCCCCCCCCCCCCAAAGGACCGGTTTCAATTAGATTTGATTGTGACGCTCCAGAATAAAAACATTTAAAAAAAAAACAGATTAAAAACATGACACATCCTTTTACCATTGTGATGAATTTATTTGCTGAAATAGATGGGAGCACTGCACTTTTTTTCTCGTCAACAAGCAGGTCCGAACTTGGCGTAATATTTTCTTTCGGAAAACTCAAATGCTTTATCTTTTAACGCCAGCCAGCAACATGATTGAAATAGAATCGCTCTTCACAAGATAACAATGGCAAAAACGTTGAAAACCACCAGCTTGCGCCAATATTCTCCGGCAAATACATTCCACGGCTAAAATGCTGGAGAAACTGACTCACGGGGCCTCTTAGATCCAATGGTAAGTAAGATAAGATAACCTTTATTCGTCTCACACTGGGGAAATTTGCAGTCTACAGTAGCAAGATTGGGGGAACGAGTGTTTCATTGCACAAAATAAATGTTTCAGAAGAACTGTACACAGTTCAATATAAGTGCAATATAAAATGAAACAGGTAATATATTTGTAGAATAAATATAATAAATAGCAATAGCATAGAAAACATAGCGTAAATGGACTGTCACTTATATAGCGCTTTTCTACCTCAGCTACTCAAAGCTCTTTACATTGTTACCTCAGGTGGGTGCACCTCCCATCAGGGGGAACACTATCTTGCTCAAGGACACTTTGACATGATTGCAGGGCCGGCGGGGATTGAAGTACTAACCTCTGGGTTGGGAAACAACTGCTCTACCACTGAGCCATGCCGCCCCAAGCCATTACGCCGGCAAAGGGGGTGGCAGGGGTGCTGTTCAGATGCTGACGTACATTCGGGGCTCTGCTCCAAAAAAAACAATGCAAACAGACAAACAAAAATCCCGCCTCTGTGCTTGCGTTGGTTTTCTGGAAGTACTCTGGCTTCCTCCACATTCCCAAAACATGCGTTAGGTTCACTGAAGACTTTAAATTGCCCACAGGTGTGAATGTGAGTGTGAATGGTTGTTTGTCTGCAGTACATGGTCCCTGAGATTGGCTGGCAACTAGGCCAGGGTTTACCCCGTCTCTCACACAAAGTTAGCTAGCATAAGCTTCAGCTCACTTGTGAGCCTAGTGAGTGAGGATAAGCAGTGAAGCAAACGGATAGATGAAGTTATGAGTGTCAAGATTAGACAAAAATGGCTGACTTGCACTTTACTTTGAAGTCTTTACGGTCGTCAAGGCGCTCTCGTTTAATTCATATATTTTCTGCCCACCTGACGTGTTTCCAACTTCACCAACACAGTAGTTTTGCAGTATGGTCTTTTGCTCGTGCAGGAAGATTATGAGGTGACGCCTGATGAAAAAAGAAAAAGCAGAGGGGACCAGATTGTCAAGACCTTTCTTTCCAAACAAGTGAGTTCATTTCTATGATTTTGTTGAATTTGTTAGTGTTCTTCTTTAATATACATTAGAGTTGTGTCGATTAAGATGGTGCTGTTTGAGAAAGCGTGTGTATTGACAAAGAGCATCGTATATGCATGTTTTGATGTAGTCACCTCAGCGTGTGGACATTGCAGAGGTCTTTGCAGATCAGTGCCGAGAGAACCTTGAGCTCAGTCCATGTAAGGAGATCTTCAGCAACTGCCGCAAGTGAGTCACCTCTCCGTCTTTACATCCTCTCACTTGCCTGCTGGACTCACCTGTTTTTTTTCCCTTCTCCTCGCACACACCCATTTATAGTATATTAAGCGTTGGCTTACATGTTACTGTGATGACTGAGCCCCACCTTTGTGTTTGGAACCAGAGCTGTACACGACTACCTGAGCGGTGCTCCATTCGCAGACTTTGAGAACAGCATGTACTTTGACCGCTTCCTGCAGTGGAAGATGTTGGAGAGGTCAGTTCCTATCAGGTGTATGCAGCGGACCCTCACTATTTGCGGGGATAAGGCGCAAACCCGACCGCAAAATTCTGCGAATGATTGAAATGCTCTCCTAAAAGGGATTATTATTGCCTGACTTGATAGTAAACCATAAACCGTAACTATACCACAAGTTATGGTCTCAAAACATGTTGAGAGCACATACAAACCCTTCCAAACTCTTAAAAATACACTCCTGGAAACAGTTTACAGTTGAACACATGTTGAAGAATTGCTGTAGCATTGCAACACGGAGTCAAACAATAAACATTTTAATCTCAAGCAAAGTAGAGGCGTTTCTGTCCATCGATGGTGCTGACGCTCCCTGGCCTTTTCTGCTCTCGCTTATGGCCTGTGCTGGTGGGAAAATCTTCTGCTTTGTAAGCCTCTGGCTCTGACCAACGTAGTAGTTAGCGCTACGATGGTGATGAGTACTTTGGTCTTTCCTGACCCCAAATTGCTGGATCCACGCAGCAACAACATGAACTGTCTCAGATAGGTTTCGCGATCTGTCAGTTGTTGTTATAAATGACACTGGTTTTGATGACGTGGTTATTCCAAGTTTGGTCAACCTGTTCTTGCCAGTTGACAGACTATCCTCTTCTGCTGACCGTCAATCCCAAACAATAGAATACATATCATAATTCTGCAGACAATATTTTATCCCACTCCACAAATGAGAAATTGGTGAGTTTTTTCCACGATTAGCAGAGTGTAGTGAAGAAAAACAAAATCTTAAAATAGGTAAATTCGCTAATGCCAAACCGCAAATATGCTGGGGTCCACTGTATACGCAATATATTCGTTTTAGATTTGCTCTACAGAACACAACAACAAAATACTGCTAGTTTGAATCCTCATCTGGCGTGATTTATGTGTGATTTATTCATTTTTTTCACACACTATCTGCTTGTTGTTCTATATTACTCACAGTATTTGTGTGTTGGGTGTCTTTATTCATTTGGTCAATTATTAAAATGTTGTGAAATTGAAGCGGAAGCGACTTAAGTTAGTTCTAAACCGTGAATTCAGCAACAAAAGTCAATAGCACCTTCCCTGCGTAAATAAAAACAAACATATAGACATAAAGATTTCAATTCAACCCCGTTTCCACCAAAGTATACTTTATTTTAATTATGGATGTTAGATACCACTTCAGACTAATACCAGTATGAGTACTCAACTCTCGAGTTGTGACCAATACCAATACCAAGTACTGATACCACTAGTACTTTTCATGTATTAAATTTCCCCCCATAACATTGACAGAGAATTTTAAAGAAAATCCTACATATCTCAATATGGCATTATACCCAAACGTTGGATAAAATGATTTTTCTATTGTCTAATTCTATTTATGTACATACACTTACAGAAAGGGTGGCATGGTGGATAGATGGATACTTCCAGAAATTGCATCTTAATCTTCTCAAACTACACAACTTTTTTTCATTCACAACATTAGCGTTGTCAGACTAATAGATACATTTTATTCAGTGTCTTGGACCAGGCGAGACGTCACACGACAGGTCTGCCCTGACCAGACGCAGCCCAGTCATTATATGCTTCTGACAAAATTCTGTCCACTGGCACAAGTCTCTCTGGGAGGTGGGACCAACAGCTGTCAAAGTCATGTTGACGGAGGCATTATATGGATGTGCATTTGTTTTCTACTCAGAAAAGCAAAAAAAAAAAAAAAAGAATTTAAAAAAGTATGGACTCATTCCTGGGTGGTGAGGAGAGGGTATGGACTGTTTTTTTACTCCGAAAAGAACTTGGGGTAACTAACTTGTTGAATGACGACAGAACTGCTAATCATCTATTTGCTTTGCATTTAGCAAACATAGCATGAGTTGAAATGCTCCGTATACTTTCCATATACTTTTGTTCAAGTCACTTTTGAAATACTCTACACCACAATGTCATTGTATGTGCCACGTCCAGTCCCTTGTCAAAAGTAGGATGGCACTGCCCTCTTCTTGGTCAATGCCAAAGAACCAATCAAAGGATGACATATTATACGTTGGACTGGGCAGCAGGACGAACAAAAATTCTGACATGCTACACTTTGGTTGTCATGGTTGTAAAATGTTGCAGATGCCAGATGGCCAATCGTTGAGTATGTCACGCTACACGGGCTATGATGTGTCGAGACAACTCAAAATCGTCTATGAAGTACTACGTTTGTCTGCGACATGTCTGTCGGCTCAAAAATGTCAGACAGTTTGACGTCGGCATTAAAGGGCATCTGTCAGACATGTACTTTATGCCTTGACTTCCCGATCGTTAAATGGCCTCCGTTGCGAGAACTGATACATGGAATAATGCTGGGTAACGGCCCTATACGATACCTGGTATCAGTACGACTCATCCCTAGTTTTTATGGTCAGATGTTATGAAGGGGACCAAAATCATCTGTTAACCGTTTTTGGCCAGCATTCTCTTGGGTGCAGTGAAATAGTACCCAGAGCCAAACACATCAGCTTGTTAATTGATCGCAGAGTCACTTTGGTGTTAAATGGCATGCTTTTCCTCAAAACAAGGCTCGTCTTATTCTTGCAACAAACTATACCATATTGTGTTACTTTTTTTTTTTTTTAACTTGGCAAAACTACTTGTAAATGGTAGGTCAGGTACAGTTTGCAGGATCTCACAAAAACAAAATATTGAGCTTGGTGTGGACATCAATATAACAATCCACGCCTCGGAATCTTAATGGCACCCGGTCTTCTGAACATCATTCTGCACAAACTAGAAATTAGCCCATTAAGTAACAAATGGATGGACATACCAAAAAAAAGAATGGTGCTCCATCATGTGGCTCCCTGTAAAGAGTTGTATTCTTATATTAGCAAAAAAGCGCAACAAGTAGGTTTTAGAAGCTTACAGCTGACTTGTGGACGCTCCTAATAGGAGTTGATCACTCTTGGCAGGCACATCTCTGATGCAGAGCGAGCACCATATCAGATGCAGTTCCAAGTAAACAGCAGGCTCTCAGAGCATCCTTGATCATATCCGTTGTCTGGAAAGTAAAATTGCACGCAAGAGGCCCCACCCCATGCACAGGAAACAGACTCAGGATGGTATTGAGTTCTGCAGATAATATCTCTGCCCTAATCAATAATACAGTATGTGAGCATGTATTAATGGGTTTTCCTGTGTCTGTGTTTTGTCAGGCAACCAATCACGAAAGACACTTTCAGACAGTATCGAGTGCTGGGGAAGGGAGGATTTGGAGAGGTGAGAAATACCAGTTTGTCATACACTACTTGGGCAAAAGTAGTAAGACTCTTCAAAGGTACAAATTTAAGGCTACACAAATTTCAACTATCTGAGAGATCATTTCTCCTAGATTTGGGGAAATTGTACGAGTTCAGATGTCAAGGCTCAAAGTCTCTATGGTAGTCCCAAAGATGTTATGCTAGTTTTGATGGATTGTTCCATCCCAAACTCGTCTGAAAAAGCTTTTATAGATGTTTCTGTGTACACTTGACGCTGTTATGCTGAGCTTTCCCCAAAACTGCTCAAAAGAGTGGGAAGCAGGGAATTGCTCAAAATATGTCAAAAAAAAAAATTCATAGATGTGTCTCAATGCCTTTGTCAATCAAATGATGTCGGTGCATCCCTTATTTATTACAATGTGAATAATGTGTGATGCGTTTTGGTTTGTCTCAGGTCTGTGCCTGTCAAGTTCGAGCTACAGGAAAAATGTATGCCTGTAAGAAGCTGGAGAAGAAGAGGATAAAGAAGAGGAAAGGAGAGTCGATGGCACTCAATGAAAAGCAGATTTTGGAGAAAGTTAACAGTAGATTTGTCGTGAGTAAACATTAAAAAGCCAACTCCTATTTTGTCCGAGCTACTTTCAACCACTGAATGATGTTCCCCTGGCCTCTAGGTGAGTTTAGCGTATGCATACGAGACCAAAGACGCTCTCTGTCTGGTGCTGACCATCATGAATGGTGGAGACCTGAAGTTTCACATCTATAACATGGGCACGCCGGGCTTTGACAAAGACAGGGTCCAGTTTTATGCTGCTCAGATTTGTTGTGGTCTCAAGCATCTCCATAGGGAATCCATTGTCTACAGGTATCAATCTAAAGAAGAGGATATTTAGAGTTTTGATCAGACGTTTATAAAAATATCCATGCAGAATTAGGCCAGAAGCATGTAGTCAACTTGATGCTTGCTGAAGGGCACTTGACCAAATATAAATGGGTATGCGTCTGCATATATTTCATCCTGTATGTATATTTTTGACCATGTTTGGATAAGAAAATCCCAAACATGCTCGCCTATGTATTTATTTCACCCTGGAAAAAAAATGGTTCAAACGATCATTAAAAACTCCAAATTATTTATTGGGTGTAAACTTCTGATCATAACTTAAACCGATTTAACTTAGCAGAACAGATTCATTTTAGGTTTTGTGTGTGTGTGTGTGTGTGTGCGTGCGTGTGTGTGTGTGTGTACTGTATATAGATATAGATATATAGATAGATATTTAAAAAAAATTCTTTTCTTTTTTTTTAACAGAGATTTAAAACCAGAGAACATCCTACTTGATGACAATGGTAGGTTTTGAAGCATGATCAGATTTCTGTTTTAAACTCGGACACAATGTTGACTTCAAAACTTTGCAATGCCATGTAGTTTGAATTGTAGTTTGGTAAAGGTCTAACACTAACACTGCAATATTTTTTTTATTTTTTGGTGTGTATTATTTTTCATAATAGAAGACAAGTACTGTATTTTATATATATATATATAAACTGTAGTATAAGGAGATGGGTCACATGATACACTCTACTTTAGCTTTTGCACTTTTAAAATTTGGTATGATTGAATAAATAATTAATAATAATAATAGTAAATAATTAATCATTTCTGTTTAGCACATCTGCCTCACAGTCGAGAGGTGGAGTTAGCATGCTCTCCCGGTGCTTGTTTGAGTTTTTCTTCGAGTACTCTGGCTTCCTCCAACCTTCCAAAATCATGCATGGTTGGTTAATTGAAGTCCCTAAATTGTAGGGTGTGAATGCACTGCAAAAACAAATATTTTTTTAAAAAACAACAAAAAAACAGAAATAAGCAATATGAGGAATATTTTATTTCTTAAAACAAGTGACCATAGCTAGCCTTCAAAAATCGGTCTTAAAACTAGTGTAGTATGTTTGATACTACACCTATAGAAGTATGGTATTTTTCATTTTAAAATAAACGAAAAAAAATCAACAGGGAATACATTATTTAGATTTTGAAGTGGGTGGCCCGGTGTTAGAATGGTTAGCGTGTCGACCTCACAGTGCAGAAGTACGGGGTTCGATTCCAGCTTTTGCCTTCCTGTGTGAAATTTGCATGTTCTCGCCGTGCCTGCGTGGGTTTTCTCCGGGTACTCCGGTTTCCTCCCACACTCCAAAAACATGCATGGCAGGCTGATTGAACACTG
>CAAKHF010000239.1:0-17081 GCA_901007745.1 Hippocampus kuda
ACCCTTGTGAGGATGAGCGGATCAGAAAATGGATGGATGGATGGAGTCTTATTTATTTTGTTTGTTTTCATGAACTAAGATAATATCCTCGGTGCCAAGACATTCATCCAAATAATGTATGTTATGTAGCGATCATTTCCTCACTTACCCTACTGGCCCCATAACACACAACAAAACAGAAATAAATATTTGAAAAGAACCCTACAATTGTGACCTTGTTTCAAGAATTTGGATTCTCAAAACACTGTCAATGAAAACATCCGTGAGATAAGTTTGGAATTCCACATGACGGAAAGCAAATTTTTACCCAAAAATATTTTATATTAACATATATGTTGAATACATTTTTCAAGCTTCTAAAAGACATCGATATCATCAGTTACATTAGCTCAGTTCGTTGGCGGTTTAGTGATGTCATGTTGGCATTATTGGTGCTGTCTGTGTTTGATGGAAGGGAAGGGAATTTGTCAGCTGCATGATGCCGCAGTTAATAAAAAATGTATGGAAAGAAAAGTGGGTGGAGTTCTCAAATGTTGCTCGAACTCTTTAACTCTCACATGACTGCAGGCAGTGCAGCCGCTCCCACCGGGTGCAGCACCGCCAGATTTGATGTCACACAGCTCCACAGCTGTTCGAGTTTCCATCTCACACACACACACACACACACACACACACACACACACACACACACACCCACACACACACACACACACACACACACAAACCTATTAAAATGTCCGCAATAACCAGTTGGTGAGGCAATAGAAGCGGTTTGAAGATATGGCGTTCAAATACAGGACATTTTAAAGTGCTTCCAAATATATTTTGTTCGTCCTTTCCTAAAAGGTCGTCAGTATGTGGTTAATCTACATCAGTTCAGTTGAAAAACTTGAATGGCCTCTAACGGTAAGTCTGCATTTCATGCACTTCCTGCTGTGCTCATACATGCAGTTACCATGGCAGAGCTCTGGCCCTTTAAAACCGGCTCCACCTGACGAGACATATGGAGAGCTAATCTTAACTCAAGCCTTACGAGAGACAAGAATGGCAAGCTGCCACTATGCTATAATGAAGTGAAGAGCTTTGTTTCTGTTGTTCCCTTTTGAGTCTGAGCCGTATCTAATTTAAGACCGTAGTGTAGTCTGTAGTCTCATGAAGCAGAGAATATACAGTACATTTCCGTACTGTAAAAGAAAATTGCTTGAGTAAAACTATCCCATTCTCTAAATGTTCACAAAATTCTCCTGACTTTGTACATATTGGCAGGATTACAGAGTATTGTTTTACCATTTTGCACCCTGAACAATTTACTTGTTCTGAAGTTGTCCGGGTCCTTTCATTGTTGTCAGTAGCCTTTCATGACAGGTGTTCTTGTCTGTCGGACAGATATTGTGTATTTGATTAAATTCTTAATATTATAAGAACACGCACAAAGGGACGTGCTTTCAATAAAATAAAGCCCTCCATGCTTCTTATGCTCCCTTCGAGCCCCCACCCACCGCCGCCTTTTTCATTTTTTTTCCCCGCCTCCCTCCCAAACCCCTCCTCCTTTTTCTTTGTGTGGATTTCAGGGAGGGGTAGGGGGCCTTCCCCAGCTGGGCTTCTCATGCTGACTTGCACGTGCTGAATTTCGGGAGGTTTGGCTCAGTCTGGACAACCAAATCAAAGTGTGTTTCCCCACAAACAATCCACAAAAACAAACAAACGAAAAAAGCCCCCAAAATTCAGAGAAACTCTCTGAAAAATAATATATAATAACACTGTATTAATGAAATTGCTCTACTTATTCACCCCCTCTGCCCCCCTCCCAAGAAAAAGCCTCTAGATAATGTTGATGTCTTTGTATGTGTAGATGTGATGTACAGTTCAGCTCTTTATGTACCCTGCTTAAATGAGGAATGAGGAAGTATAGAGCAGCATATTTCAAATTTCAGACATCAACAACTAACCAGAAGACCAAAGCCAGGAAAAAAGTATGAAAATAATTATCAAAGTTTTACATCATGCATAAATTACGAGAATATTAGTACATAGAATTTCACATCATCACTGTCAGACTGAAAGATAAGATAAGATAAGATAAGATAAGATATCCTTTATTTGTCCCACACTGGGGAAATTTACAGCCCTCAGCAGCAAGATTGTGGGTAGAAAGAAGAAAGAAGAGAAAAGAAAGAAAACCTCCTATTTTCAAATTTGGTAAAAAAAAAATTCCACAAATCTGTACGATTGCTAGTCCCCACATGGGTCTGTTTTTTTTTCCCATCAAATTATTGACCAATCTAAAATACAAATAGACAAACCAATTAAAAATACAAAATACAATGTTATATGCTAAACAAATATGCAT
This sequence comes from Hippocampus kuda, assembly GCA_901007745.1. Taxonomy (NCBI): domain Eukaryota; kingdom Metazoa; phylum Chordata; class Actinopteri; order Syngnathiformes; family Syngnathidae; genus Hippocampus; species Hippocampus kuda. The sequence goes on from CAAKHF010000239.1 coordinate 2,351, forward strand.
TTTTGGGGATGCAAGGATTCAGTAGGGATGGAGGTTGCCAAACCACGCTGCCAAACGATGTCATTTTTGTATTAACCCTTACAGCTGTGGTCGGACGTTCACATACATTTGTCATGTGCAATTAAAAAAATAACGGGGCTTTTAATCATTTTCTTGAATTACTGGTAGCATTGAAAATAGATTGAAGGCTGATTCGCTTGCAACTTTTTTTTCCCGGATGGAATAATTATACAGTAAAATAATTATATGCTATAAGACATATGTTTGCCCAAGGGAGTTTTCAAAGCAAGAATTGGGCCAAAAGTCTTCTGTATTCCACACAGGCGGCAATAAATTTAAAATCTGAAATTTAAATACACATTGCAATGTTTTTATTGTATTTCACTGGAACATTTGAATGCCTTTCAACATGATTTCAAACCATGCAAACGCATGTAAAAACATAAAGTATTGAGAAAGTGCAAGATCAACGCAAATCACAAACACGTATCAAGTGTTCGGAAAAAATCTGTGATACGGCTGCACGGTGAAAACTGAAACACGGTAAAACAGAGGTTTACTGTGGATCGTCATAGACGCACTACTGTCAAGCTCCCTTTGCTGAAGCGTGCAACATTCATGGAGTGTTTGGGGAGGTGATGTTGGCTTGCTATGAAGATTGGTCTCATCTCTTGGAAAAATATCCTTTCGAGGGATGAAAGGATCGTCCGAATTGGTGGGTCATAATGGAGTAGCAATGTCAAGTTGTCCAATTGACTTGTTGACTAGTCGATACAAGCCCTCATATATACAATGTAGACTTGTGCTTTTCTGTCAAAGCACTCACTGGATTGACCTACACTCAGACCGTTCGAGACTTTTTTGGGAAGCCACTTCTATTCAACTGTATATTCATGAGGTCAAACAACATTAGGATGCGTTACTGTTTTGCCAAAATGTGGACGCTGCCACTCTCACCGAGAGGGAGATTGTTGAGGAAGTTCAGAAACTCCCAAGGCTCAAACCTGCCATGAATCAAGAACTGCCGGAGGTTTTACTTTACACAGTGAAGAAAGTTTAACCATAAACTAAGAAGCTGTCAACCGAGAAAGAAGTTCGTGACTCAGCTAATATTTGCAGCTGCCCACAAGGACGAATCTTCCGGCCTTCAAGACAGGTTTTATGGTCCGGCAAGACCAAGAATGAGCTATTCGGCCGCATTGATCCATCCATTTTTCTAGATCCCTCCTCCTCATTAGCGTCGCAAGTAACTGGAGCCTACTGTATCTCAGCTCAGTTTACATGGGCACACATAGACAAACAAGCAATCCACTTAGAGTGTCCTATTAACCTCAGAAGCATTTTTTGGGATGTGGGAGGAAGCCAGAGTTCCTGTAGAAAACACACGCAAGCATGGGGTGAACATACAAACATTTCACAGAGATCCAACAGATATTCAAAGTCGGATCTCTTAACCGTGAGACTGACATGCGTACTGCAATGTTCCCTCTAAGCTGCACGTTGAACAATTGTGAAACTTCTCTCAACCTATCGGCTCACACGGTGATGCTGGCATGCACCACGCACACATATTACATTTCTACACCACCCCAGTTTAATTTACAAGCAGGACACCACACCATTCCCACTTCTCTTACAGTTTCGGTAGTGTGAACGAATGGGCACACTCAGCGATTCTGTAGTTTGACACACATACAGGCACGCTCACCGCTGACAAGATGCTGCAGGCAACGCGCAGATTGCTCCATTCAGGAAGTCCAAACATGGGCCTTGTTTCTGGGCCCTTTAAATGAGGCTGTTCTGCGCGGCAAAACAGAAACTGAAATGTTGTTGTTGGTTTTTTTACATGTTTTCCCTTATTTAGGAGTGCATATTGTGGGTATTTACACAGATTGTCTCGATACTTATGCTTAAAATGACATGTATGCTAAAATAAAAATAACTAACTAGGCCTGATTTTATTTGTGGCACAAATCTGTTCTATTCTGATATATGAGTGGTTTGAATTCATTTGGTGACATACCTACGAGATGGCGACATTTTTCCTATTCTGACAACATGACGCAGATGAATCTTTGAGTAGCACTCACAGATATACAGTACATTCCAACTATCCATTTTATCAGAAACACTTTTATCCTCACAAGGGCATGCCGGAGCCGTTCCCTATCCCAGCCGTTTTCGGGCAGGCTGGCAGGCGGGCTACACCCTCAACGGGTTGCCAGCCAGTTGCAGGGCACACAGAGACAAACAACCTATCACACTCACACCTTGGGACAATTTAGAGTATTCAATTAACCTACCATCGATGTTTTTTTGGAGACACGGGGAGACCATGCAAATGCCACACAGGAAGGCCACAGGCCTGGATCGACCCAATGACCTACACTGTGAAGAGGATGTACTAACCAGTGGGCCACCGTGCCACCCCAGATATACCAGATATAAAAAGGCATAAAATGTGTACCTGGCGCTTCTTCCAGACTTGTTGGTTCAACCATGACATACACAGCAGCATTTTTGCCAGAGAGACAGAAACACCTCGGAGAAATAGATTTATTGGAGCTTGGTGCGCTTAGCGAGTGGCAATGTAGTGGCTTTGCTTCTCGCTACGGCAAATAAGCGGAATGGTGCGTGTATATATATAATGTGTGTGTGTGTGTGTGTGAATGTTGCTCATCGTGGTTCAAGGAATGCTCTGGAAGTTTGTGTGAATGCTCAGACCCATGGACAATTTGAGGTAACGTTGGTGTACTGCCTATTTAGCCACAATGGCAATAATTATGCTTAGAGGATAATAATGGATCATTTTTGTCCCTGTCTGGATATCAAATACATTTGTACACCCAAAGCTAGTGTCAAAATTCATTGACGATATAGTATGTTGTATAGTCAAGCAAATCATTAAAAGCTTGAAATGAAAATAACATCCTGGCAAATGAGGAGTGTAAACATCTGAGCACAATGGTATGTGCTGTGTGCAGCCCTGCTGCCTCTGGTCCCACCCTCCAATACACCCACTGACCCTCAGTGAACAAACCAATACTGTATGCATACTAGAATGCGTCTGTGCAGTCATGTGCATGTGAAACAAGAAAGGGTGAGGGGTGGGGGGGGGCAATTCTTAACTGGCCCTGTGTATGTTGTCTGCAGTGTCAATGTTTTGTTGCCAATTTAGCAGCATTTGCTGTCGTGCATGTCTGTGCCTGTAATGAGAAACAGGCGTTGGAAGAGAAGCTAGAATGTAAAGAAACGGAGCATAAAAGCAAAAGCAGAGTGAGGGGGGTGGGGAAGGAAGTAGATCAGATGACCTTGATGCCATTAGACTTCGGGGCTTGTTTTGTGGGGGAGGGGCAATTGCGTATGGAGGTCAATGGAATCGGCGGTGGAGTAAAAAAGGATTCCGCTGACACTATGTGATCGGAGGTGGAGCTCGGGACGTGCTTGACGTGACCGTGATGCTCACGTGAGGTTTTTGTAGCGACGAGGAAAGGGTACAAACAATTGAAACATTAGTGACGAAAGCCGCAACCAAAATTTACAATTCTCAGTGGCATACTGTGTATAAAAGCTAAGGAACTAATAGCGAGGCTATTTTAGACTCAGACCTCCCACCGCTGTTTCACGCAAGAACACAAACAACTCAGCTGTGGTGTTTTAGGGGGTTTATGCCAACAGTCATTTGGAAGAGCAGATGACTCAGGCTTAGTCATAAGTTAAACCAACTCACTGCTCAGAATTGACTCGCGTTGTCGATCATGCCACCTACCTTTCCTCCGTGTGTGCTGCAGAGAAAAGGAAAATGACAGAGACAAAGAAAAGACAATTGGAGAAAAACAGTTATAGGAGAGCAGCTTGTACAAGTGCCGGTCGGACCAAATACTATGCTGGCATTCCTGCTAGATCACAATCGCTGCCAGGTTACCGCACCTTTACTGTAAGTCATTTTTATCGTCAGGCTAAATATAATGTATATCCGGCATGATGGTTGTTTCCATAGTGACGTATGAATGTATGTAATTGTTGATGTAATTACTTTTTTTTTGTAATTAATTTTTTTTTTCCTTAGGAATGAGACTGCTCGTTTTTTTTTTTTTTTTTAAGATGAGATAACCTTCATTCATTCCACAATGGGCACTTTTTCAGTGATTTTAAATTGTTTATGATTAATCCTTTTGCTGTATGTTTTATTATATATATACTGTATATTATATAAGTAATACTCTGCTAATACAAAGTAACATTTACTCAAGAGTCCCCCTTGTGAAATGTACTCAGAATTTCAGAGTAAAAAAAAAAAAAAAACGAACTTGAGGCTTTTTCAAGTAAACATAACTCCAATTTTTGTGTGTGGTTTCTACTGCTGTTTTTTTTATTTTTTTTATTAAGTATGTTGAATGAGTTCGAAGTGCATTGCGCCCACGAGGTGATTTCAGGTGAGGTCATTGTAAACGTGTGCTGTTGCTTCCATCGAAGGCTTTCACGCCTCTGCATTTATGAAGTGAACATTTTGATATTTCAGTAACATTAATACTGGGCAGTGACGGCAGAGTTCATCCTCTTTTTTTTTATGATTTGTGTTGATTGATAAGTATGGCACAACTTCATATTTAATTGACATGCTTTTTAATTTGTATTTTATTTTATTATACTCAGTCAGAAATTCAATTTTCACTCTGTTGTGTAGCAGACCACACACACACACACATGCTGACGTGAGAGAGATGTCATGTCTTGTTACTTCATTTACAGTTTTAGCTCCCGTTAGTCAACGTTAGATAATGTTAGCCTTCAGCCAGAATGAAGTGTTGGCTTTAAAAAGAGGACCTTTGTGTGGCGGGCATGTGATCCAAGACGAGCGTTGAATCTGAACTGCTGCGTCACTTCAGCCGGGGGAGTGAGCCAGAAGACGTTTTTGCGTGCGAGTGCCGTGAGCGATGGCCATCTCGTGGAGGCGAATGTCTTGGTCGGTGGCAGATGTGGATGGGAATGGTGACACGATGACGCCGATGATGCAACCAGAATATGTCATCAACATTTGCTTCCTGCCCACTGCATGCACACTGCCTTCCCGCTCGCTCATTGGCCCTCTCCCGGTCATGTGACCTATGCTCCACTTCTGTCCTTCCCTCGGAAGGCTGAGGCTGTGCCGTTTCGCTTTGGGGATGACGCGCATCTGTTCTGCGTGTATATATAAAAATACATGTGGCAGCAGAGAGGCAGCCAATGTACAATGGTCAGGACCGGGGAAAGCTGCAGTAAGCGTGAACGAGAAAAGGCTCGGTCGGTGAAGTCGACGGAGAGGGAGGCAGACTGAGAAAGCTTGTAGAAAATGACAGAGCGGGGAGGCGAAGCGAGAACAAAATAGGGAAGGAAGTCACTTCCGTCAAAGAATGGCAAAGTCTCCAAATGGTCAATAACGTAAGAGAATTATACCACGCCGCAGCGGGCTGCGGTCCGCTTTGGAGAAGGCAGCCATGTTTTTTTCTTCTCCTTCACCTGGCTGCAGATGTGCGCCGAACCCCACAGCGATTATTGAGAAGAGGAGCGACTCCGCAAGGCCAATCAGCCAGCAAGCAGGCGAAAGGAAGCGCTCGACAGCGATAACGACGGCGATGGTAGAACGATGGTGAGGAGCCAACAGCAGGCGGTGTGATCTTGGCCTGGCGGGCAAGACGATGAGGCTCGTGCGTTTGCAAATGCAATCACTGACAGTCACGAGAATAAGAAAGTGACTCGTGCTCGGGGTTCCGTCGTCCATCACAAAGCAAGAGGAACTTCTTCATGGAATTGCCGTTCTTGTGCTGACGCCCCGTCTCCCTGCCCTTATCCTGCTCCTCATCCTCGCTGAACTCCAAGTGTCATCCGATTTTCCCTCGCCCCTTTTCCGCCATGTACTTCTGATCCCACATTGGGCGCCTTTCGTCCGATCGCCGTACCCATGCTGCAGAACGAAAAGATCGTATCAAAAGCCCCTCTTCGCCACTTTCTCCGTTCATTCTTTGTGGAAGGTGCGAGCAAGTCCGACAACAACTTCACTCCCACTCGTGCGGCTTCGCTTCGGGATCGGCTGCAAGGTTTCGTGCGAGGAGTGCGCGGAGATGGAGGAACCAGCCTTGGTCGCTCTGCGTCCATCGCCGTGGTCCGCGCTGAGAGAGGATGTAATCGGAAAGAAAACAACCATTGCAGGAGCCCGACTCCAGCAATGCAATTTTGCTTTTTCCTGTGGCTTCCGCCGATGGGCAAAAAGCGATGCATGAAATCAGACAAAACCAGTCTCGTGCTGGGTTGAAATGGACAAACCCGAAGTTTCGGTCAAGCCCTCTGTGTGACCAACGAGAGTGTTTTGGGTGGAGCTGACGGCAGACAGTGCTCTTGTTTCCTAGTGACTATAGCCCATAGCGCTTTCTGTTTCTGTTCACTGCACGCTCCTCCATTCCATCGTACGTGCCCGCTGTGGCTCAGATAATGGCCACTCGCTCTGCACACACTGGAGAGAGAGAGAGAGAGAGAGAGAGAGAGAGAGAGAGAGAGCGGTGGTTATGGATGTAAAGGCTGCATGAGAGGAAGGGGAGCAGAGTGAAGGGGGAGAGAAAGAGAGAGAGAGAAAGGAGAGGTGGGGGGGAGGGTGTTGACTGAGAAGCCGACTGCATGTGCAGCCGAGAGAAAGAAAGAAAGAGGATATTGAAAAAGGGAAGGGAGGAGCAGACAGAGATAATGAGAAAAGAAAGAGAAGAGAACGGAAAGTGGCGGCCATAAGGGGAAGCAAAGAGAATGACGAAGGCGCGGGCCGCGTTAGGGGGAGGTGTGTTATTTATGCGTGGCTGACCGTGTGTGAATGCACGCATGTGGATTTTGCTGCTCTCGCTGTCTGGCTGGATGAAATAAGGAGGAATTACAAGCGCAACGCGCGTTCAGATTGCTGGCGTGCTGTTCTGACACTTGAACGTTGCTCATGCTCCTCTCTGCCAGCTCCTCTGCTTTCTGCCCTGCGACCGGTATCTCTGTCTGGACGTCTAGCGAAATGTAAGTTGTGCTTGAGCTCTGTTCATATTGTCACGATTTCTGCTTCCTAGTCCTTCTGGGCGAGGGGAGGGCGACGAGAAGGTGGACCGCGAGTGTTGTGAATCGAGGATTTAGCTTCAGCTGTCTCCCCATCAGCGGCCGAAGCCCCTTAGCAACATCAATCTTCCTATGCTTTGTCTCCTCCCTCTCTCATTTTCATTGTCAGTGTCAATTGACCTGACGAGCAGCGTTGGTTGGATTTAAAGGGATCCTGGGAAGCGTTTCTTCCCCCTCTCGATGCACTTTTGGATCTTTGCCAAGGAGTGTGTTTGTGTTTGTGTGTCAGTGAGCGAGAACGTTCGGCCATAGTGGAAATATTAGATCAAATATCACATTGTCTGTGCAGTGGGAGGCACTCTGATCGTGTCACTGAATTTCCAGTGGTGACAATCAGTCATGTTGAATAAGAACTGAACTGTCACCGTGTATTGCGTCATAGTTGTCTAGATGATATTCAAACAAAATTCTACCTTTGTGGTCCATCTCAATTTGCGTTTCCCACGTCGCTTTTGCGTGTTTCAGCTGTGAGAAAAAGAGGAAAGGAGAGTGGTAGTGAACAGTAGTGTGTGTGTGTGTGTGTGTGTGAGAGATAGTGGGATGTTGCAGCCTGTTTCAACACACTGCAGTTCTCATAACAGCCGCACACGGCCCCCACCCCCTTCCTCTTTCCCGTCTGATGCCGCCGATAGTGCAGACATGGGGCCTCTCACGTACTGCCTGCCGGCTGTTCGCCGCCAACCCCCTCTTTTCTAACCCCAAACCACCTCTTAGCACTACCATCACCACCCCCTGGGATCCTCAGCAGACACACAGCACAGAAGGTGATTTCAAAAGATTTCAAACGTACGGCCTGTCCGGTAGATAAACACTTGAAAGGTTCATGCTAATTATAATGGACTGATCGGGGAAGCTGGAAATTGGATGACATATCCCCATATCGAGCAAAAGAAGAAATCTTGAATTGGAGCGAGGTTTGGACGAGATGTAAATGTTATATTATGGGAATGTTTAGATGACATCACGTCACTGATGCGAATCATGAATGGACCATTTATGTGACCTCGAATGTCCGCTTTATGTCTTATGATTCAAGTGGGCTTACATTACAAGTCAAGTCAACTTTATTGTCAAATATGCTCTATGTGCAACATAGAGCACAGATGAAATTTCTTTCCTCTCAACCACAGTGCAACCACCAAACATCAACACTGTTACTCGTCACAACTTTGCAAATGCAAAGACAATCATGATTGGTCCATCCCAAGTCTGTCAAGGAGATAGAAATGTTGCAGTTAAGAGACTTGAGATGAGCCCTCTGTCTCAATCCTTATCAGTTCCAAAGCCTCTTCTTTTCATTATTTACTGTTATGTTACACATACAGTACGTTTGACTATAAAGTTGTATCCATCCATCCATCCATATGCCGCTCTGACTGCCATTGCTTTTTGCGCTTCTCTGTTTTGTCGAATAATTGAGAAGTTTGTTCCCTGTTGATGACATATAAGTTGGATGAACGCGACCTGACCGTTCAGAGTGCTTTGGAAACACATCCAATTTATGCAAAACACAAAATCAGTATTTTACTGTTCACATTGCATTAAAAAATATTCTACATGACACATTGGCCAATAATATTGGTATTGGCCCTGCAGTTTTTAATATAACTCGAGATAAATTTGGTAAAAGTGCAAAAAAAATGATCAAACTTTTTTTTTTAAGATATTAGAATTCCATTCAGTGTTTCATATTTCGTCCTCGGGTCCCACATTTTCAGTTTTTGGTTTTGGTCAAAAATTGCCGTGCATCCCTAAAATTCCGCGCATAATTGACCCCGTTATAAATGCATTCATTCATTCATTCATTTTCCAACCCGTTCATCCACAAAAGGGTCGCGGGGGGTGCTGGAGCCTAACCCAGCCGTCTTCGGGCAGTAGGCGGGGGACACCCTGAACCGGTTGCCAGCCAATTGCAGGGCACACAGAGACGAACAACCATCCGCGCTCACACTCACACCTAGGGAAAATTTTGAGTGTTCGATCAGCCTGCCATGCATGTTTTTGTAAGGTGGGAGGAAACCGGAGTATCCGGAGAAAACCCACGTAGGCCCGGGGAGAACATGCAAACTCCACGCAGGGAGGCCGGAGCTGGAAATGAACCCGGTACCTCTGCACTGTGAGGTCGAGGTGCCAACTACTGGACCACTGGGCCGCCATATATATATATATATAGATATATAGATAGATAGATAGATAGATAGATAGATAGATAGATAGATAGATAGATAGATAGATAGATAGATAGATAGATAGATAGATAGATAGATGTATAGATATACAGGTATATAAACAATATTTTTAAAAATAATCACAAAAATCTACAAATGGGTGAATCCGCAGGTGCCGAACTTCACTGTATATATACTGCATTAAATGTACTGCATATATTTCGTTTAACCACCTGCGCCGTCAAATACAACCTGTATGCCTTTATAATGAAAATATTGTGAGGTATCTGAGGTATCTGATGCCTAGTTTAGCTATATGGCTAATTGAATATCTTTTGTCAGTGATAGTCAATACTGAGCATGATTCTGTGTTAGAGGGAAGCATTTTTGATACAGCTCTTGTGTTGGAACATCCGAACACAACTTCAGTTCAACACATGATTTCAACCGAAGTGCTAAGGCTCAATATCAGTCGGCCATTGTTTGGACTCTGTTAATGATTTGTGTGTTTGCTCTTGAATGATCTATGTTGATCATGCCTCTGTTGACTCTTAAATCCTATTTTATGAGTAAAGTTCGTGAGCTATGGCTTGCTGGTGAATTGGAGTTATAAATCGACGCACTGAAATTCCAGTTTCACAGTAAATCAGCAAATAACCATAAATTCCTAACAGTGGTCTGCATTGGGCATTTAGTCCAGATTGATGTTAGTGTAATTTATCATGTTGGAAAAGTTTGGTTTCATTTGTTAGTCTCTTTTTTGACAAGGACACAGCAGTTACACTTGCAATCACTGATCGTGATACCAGTTTTGCACTTAACACGCATTTTGTTGTGATGAGTGCAATGTTTTGCAGAAAGACAACTCCAAAATGACTAAAAGTGATACCTGTAATAGCAGAGTTCACTTGTCACTTCTCCCACCAAACTGAGACAGTAGGTCATCTGAGGTTGAAAGTTTGGGTAGATTTTGACTCACTTATTAGAAATATGTTCCAATCTTGAAAGGCTGTATAGAAAAAAACAATTCCTGTTCTGCATTCACTTCTCAGTTTGTGTACACGTCTTGCTGTACTATACTATGGGTTAATTTCTAACAGGCTGTTTTGCATGGTTTAACAATTCTGCCATGGACTGTCCCTTTATACACACCACTGGCATTGTCGATAGATTACATGTGGTGTCATTTGTCAACGAAAGCAGCACTCCATACCTTACATGTTAACCTATTTAATCTGCCTTTACAGCACTGGGTGTGTGCTTGTTTATGGGTAAAAGGCGGAGGGAAAAGAGGGAAAGGCAAGATGTTGTATCTCAGTGATACATTAATATGAAGTTTTAGTGTAGACTGTTTCTTTAGCAGCCACAAAGCACACTCTCTTATTGCTACTTTTTTGTTTGTTTGTTTGTTTGTCTTTCAGACTGTTCACGAAGTCACTTCATTGGATGGCCCCAGAGGTGGAGACCAGATGGAAATTGGGTCACATGACCGCCTCCAGGAAGGCGTGCTGAGCCTGGAACTGCCCAATGGGGTGAATTGCGATCCTAATGATGATGAGGCATCTATAGAAACAGAGCAGAAGAGGGCAACAGATGTAGCTCAAAAGCAGTGCTGGGTGCCAACACTTGGCAAAGTTCAACAGCAAGCATTGGTGAAACATAACAGCAGTTATGCAAAACAAAGTAAACCGGTCCACCATGTGGATATGGAAGATGCTCACAATCTGGTCACTTTTTCTGCCCTTGCCGGCACCTTACCTCCCTCCACCACCTCTTCCTGCGTCCAAGTGCAGCCTGACATGATGCAGCTGTATGAGAAATTCACCCAGGAAATGGGTGCTGATGGGGCACGCGTTGAAAACACTGCGGGGGCTCCAAACACAAGCCACCCATCTTCGGAAGACATGAAAACCCTGCAGGCAGCACTGAACCATGCAAAACATGGTCGCAAGCCTCCGAACTGCGACTGTGATGGGCCTGACTGTCCAGACTACCTTGAGTGGCTGAAGAAGAAGATTAAGTTGGCAGTCAGTGAGAATCAAGACACCAGCAAGAGGACTGATTCGCCACATTTACAGCCTAATAATATACAGCACTCCCATCTGCAGAATCAGCCCTATCTCCAGGCCAACGGTGACCACCAACACCCGACTTCTTCATATCCCCAGCAACAACAACGAACAAACGCTGGCCAAGTAGCCGGCTCGAAACTTCCTCCAATTCCCTGCTCTCCCCAGGTGCTTTCAATAGCCAAAGAAAGGAACGTCAGTCTTCAAACTGCTATTGCCATAGAAGCCCTTACACAGTTATCTGGGAGTGGGACTCAAGGTCCTGGTGCTCCAGACCAAGCCCTCCTTAACAATAACCTCTATCATCACCAACATACCCAAAACCTCGCATCTCCACTTCTAAATTGCACTAAATTGATTCCATCCTCTGCAGTCACCTGTCCATCATCGCGCTCTCAGTCCATCCCTCCAGGATTACACACTGACCAGCAGGCAGCAGTGTCCTGTGAGCACCACAGGCCCCAATCACAGGGCCAGCCCCCCCATGCTTCTACCTCTCCCTTTCGAGGCCAGGGAAATCCTCAGACTTTTGGCCGCAGTCCCAAGCAGTGGCTGCAGGACACACACGGAGCTTCTGAAGAGCGCCTGTACCACGATGCCGGTACACCTCGCACGAGGCCAGACCCAATGTCAGAGCTCAAAGACCTTCTGGGTGACACCAGTGGGAAGTTCGGAAATTCCTCTTTCAAGCTCCCATCCACGCAGCAGCTTACCGAGAATGAAGGCGTGCCAAGGATAAAGCAAGAGACAGACGTTGGTGATCACTCTGCTTCCAAGGGACATTACAACTTGGATAATGGTCAGTTGCAGGTTCGCCACTACCCTGGTACTCCCATGTCTCCTGGTCAAGCAGCCATTAGACACTCAACTCAGGCAGCTTTGCAACAGCACCTTCACTACAAGAGGAACCTCTTCTCTAGTCATTCACCTGGCTTTGGTGCATCAGCCGCGCCTTTCCAAAACCTAAAAAAATGGTGGCCTCAGATGGAAGCCAATGCTTTCAATCATCTGAGCATAAAACAGGAGCTCAAGGAACCCAAGAGGAAAAAAAACAGCCAAGTTTCCCCTGTCATGAAAGCTATGAGCGGGATGCTCCCAGGCCCTGTCCTTCCTAAACCCAAACAGATTATAATTAAGAAGAGCAAGCAAAAAGCCTCTGTGCCAACGTTCCTGCCTAAGAGTCAGATAACTGTGGAAAAAACATCAGTCCTGATGATGGGCCGAGCCAACACCCCGAACAACCTGCAACCAGATTCACTGCCCCTTTTATCATCCCACAGTAACTCCACTCAGGTGATTGCTGCAGGTTTCCCTGCTCCAGCCCAATCTCAGGTATCAATTTCCAACCTCTCAATGGCTCCCTCTTCCACTCATTCTGCTTTGTCAATGAATCCCACCCTCATGGGCTCTGTGCCCCCACAAACGGCCCATGGAATTGATGCTAAGTCAGAGGAAGTGGGTAGTTTAGTCCACAACAATGCGAGCACTGCCTCATCTCTGACCTCCACATCGATACCAAACACCTCACAGTTATCCAGTCTCATAAACATAGATCCTAAGTATGAAGAACTGATACTGCAATTTGAAGCAGAATTTGGGGACTCGGCTGCAGACACACCTTCCAGTGAAGCCATGTCCGAGACAGTTATAGCTTCACAGATCATGAATCAGTCTCAGACCAGTGCCCAGGATCTCACATCACCAACCACCCAGAATCAGCCATCCTCCAATGACACCCCTGAGTCCAGCTACACACCGCATAGGAACAAAAAGGAGACGGATGCCAACAAAGATGAGTCTGAAGTTCAAAGGGAACTTACCTCATATCAAACATCCACAGTGATCCCAGTGAAGGAGCAGCAGGATCCCCAGTCCGCCATCTCTCAAAATCAGGACTGCCCACTTGATAAGCATCCACAGCAAAGTCAAATACAGGAAACATTCAGCATACCATCTTCCCCCATAGCTAAACGGATGAAATTTGAAGCCTCTGGCGATGTAGCCGTTCTTTCAACCACCTGCTTCTCTGAGGAGGACACACCCACTAAGGATGGTTTGCCTTTCTCTCCATCTTTGAAAGGGTTCTTAGAGTCCCCCCTAAAATTTTTAGACACCCCAACCAGGAGCTTGTTGGATACGCCTTCTAAAGATCTGCAGGCAGATTCCCCTAACTGCACCTGTGTGGGTGAGTCATTGTGTCAGTATTGGTATATATTCATTTCTGTACACTAGTGCAAAAACTAAGGTCATTCCACTGGGATTTTTACTTGGAATTTCAGCTTCACTGTTTTGTGCTGCACAAAGCTATGGTTGGGCTGATAAATCATTGTCTGGCACAAATGGCAACTCTGTGGCAGAATTATATTTGAACTGTATGTAGTAGCTTCCACTGTAATTAACTGCAAGGCTGTGTAGACCACTTGAAACAAAACACTCACCTCAACCCACAGAATGCCTCCTTTTTTTCCTCAGGAAAACCTGTTTGAATTATAACGATGTATTATCATTTATTACCTCATGGATGTCCATATTCACACACAAATAGCAACTGCATTGCTCATCTATCAGAGCATAGTCTCTTAAATAAATGTAAAAACCTGAAGTCTTCCACAAAGATGTTGCAAGCACAATAACTGCACTGTCGTGAAGTTGATCTTATGCAATATGGAGACAACCTTGATTTTCCAGCAATTAGTGTTTCAGTCACCTGTGTGCTAATTCTGCTATTTTGTGATGCTCTTTTTTGTTTTGTTTTGTTCCCCCCCCCCCCCATCTTCCAGGGAGCTACAGGATGAACATTGATTTTTTTTAAAAATGTAATTTAAAATTTCACTTGTCATATGGTGATATATTTATTTTAACTGAGCAACATTATGAAAAAATGTCGAAATACTTGAATATGCACAACTTCAGGAGCCTAAGCCTGCCACGATAATTACAATCTACAATAATTACTGTGTACAGCAGTGGTTTTTCACTTCGTTAGAGGTACCAAACCCAACCAGTTCACATGAATATTCACCGAACCCTTCATTAGTGAAAAACAAAAATGAGACTTTTTCCAATTTCAAGACATAAAAAAACGCATTTATTAAAAACAGAAAAAAAGTAAATATATATATTTTTTCTTGTATTCCCCATCTCCTTTCAGTATCAAGAAATATTCCTTCAGTTTTGCCTGTGTGAGACAAGAGTTGCTGAACAAGTCATGCAGATATGACACTGAGTCCCATCACGTTCCGTGAAGCATGTGAAACCACGTTTGACATAATTGTCCGACCACTTTTTTTTTTTTTGCTCGACATAGTTAGTATGTATCAAAACTAGAGCTGTCAAACGATTAAAATATTTAATCTAATTAAAAATGCAACT
>CAAKHF010000240.1:2413-19489 GCA_901007745.1 Hippocampus kuda
AGTTCTTTTGAGTCACTTGTACAGCCAAGTTTGAAAAACATGACAGTCACATTTTAGCTGCTCTGATGTCACAGCATATTTTTATTCCTAGCTTGAAAGTTCAATCAATATGAGGTTTGCTTCCACTTTGATGTGAGGTCTCCAGTGAAGTGATTTTTAGCATGCTACCTGCCTGCGCTCTTGCCTGTCACCCACCCACTGCATACCTGCAAAAAAGACTGAAGAGGAGCTGCCAGAGCCGCCTCATGCACGCTTGCCTTTCATTGCTCGTGACTGCAATTTTTTTGAAAGACGCAAGGCCAACGGATTCACGCAGCGACGTGACAAGAAAAACGGAAAAAGTGAAGCATTCATTCAATCGTGGGGTAATAGAACATGATGCTGAACTAGAATGGTTAAAAAAATGGTGGAGTGAAGCTTTCCACTGAGGCTGGACAGGAGAAGCATTGTCGCGATTTAAATACAATAAAAAAAGAAATACACTGTGTGGATGTGGATGTGAATGGTTGTTTTTCTCTATGTACCCTGCGACTGACTGGTGACTAGTTCGGGGTATCAGCCTTCTGCTCCAAGTCAGCTGGGATGGGCTCCATCAGCGCCCCCAACCACCACATGTGACCCTGTTCACGATAGGCGCTGTTGAAAATGGATGGATGGATGGATGAAATTAAGAGTATCTGAACTATTGCATGACTTTACCGTTACGATAATAAAGACAAGAGTGTAATGGGCTTTAATGAGTAGTAGTAGCCAACACATGTAAAGTGAGCAACTTACATTCTTTTTATGAAGCTGTTGATGTCTTCATTGTTATGCAAGAAGTGGATTTTAAGATGGGCCCCACCATTTTCTCTATCAATAAGGATTGCCTTAACTATGAATGTTTTAAATCAGCAATAACTTGTTTGAAAAGTGGTTATCATTATTGATCATATTATATGTAAATGACAAATAAATATACCTTAGTGGATGGAGGTAATTAATTACTGGGCATCCTTACTGCTGCTTATGCATATTTCATAAAGTTCCTGTATTGGGCCTCACATTAGATTATGAATGCAGGTGTACCTAATAAAGGGCCCAGTGAAAGTATCCTGTTCAAAACTGTCTTCTCTTTATGATTAATGTTGTCAGTAAGAGAATTTTGGAAAATGTGTGTGTGTGTGTGTGTGTGTGTGTGCATATATATATATATATAGAGAGAGAGAGAGAGAGAGAGAGAGAGAGAGAGAGAATTGTACTGAAAGTCAATCGAGTATCTGAACTGAACGTATCAGGGAGTTTTTTTCGCATTCCTAGTCAGACGCAGCATATATCAGGGAATAATTGACACTAATTATAATTGTCCTGATACCCCAACACACGAGGAAAATAATTGCAAATAAGTGAGGAATTTGGTCCAAAATCAAGCAAGTAAGCATAGAATAAAAACAGCTGGAAATCATGAGTATAGGTTACAAAAAAAAATCTGCGGGTACGTGAATCTGCGATGTTGAACTGCAACTGCAAGGGGGTTTACTGTCCATGAAACATAGCGGCATGGTATTTATGCTAATAGCGTTTTGACACTACGCACGTTTCAGCGATTTCATAAAAAAATAGCAACGACAAAAAACAATTTGGGAACAGGACTTGGTTGATATTTTAACCCTTCTGAAATCATAATTGTAATACACTGAAAAATGAATGATTGACTTACCTTTAGCATTCCTGTGGTTTGCAGACGATCTGCAACTTCCTGTGGACCACGTGACTTGTGGAATAGTCCAAATTTGTCAGAGGAGGGCAGACCTAACGAAAAACCAGGGACACGACTAAACAGTGAATTCGTTATATATTGTTGGTTTTGTGTTTAGAAACTGAAATTTAAGAATAGTTGGAAAAGAAGAAACATACATATGCAAACATACTGTATAACACTTTTAAAGAAAGAAAATCGTTATATTTCATGGTGAAGTGCCATTTCTCCAGCATTCAAGATCATTTCAATTAATATTTTAAATTGTGTTTATTAAATAGGCAATCACATCAATATATAGAATAAGTTTGAAATTGTTACTATTCATTTTATCGTGCATTTATAATTTTTGTTTCGTGGATCCACTGAACGGTACCTTTAAGGGATATGACACACCCCTCCAAAAGTACGTAGCCCTGCATTCATAGACTTTTTTTAATCTATCCATCCACCTATTTTCAACACTGTTTATCCTGAACAGGGTCGCGAGGGCTGCTGGCGCCTATCCCAGTTTACTTCGGACGCAAAGCAGATTACACCCTGAACTGGTCGCCAGTCAGTCTCAGGGCACATATACACACAAACAACAATCCACAACTACATCTACACTGAGTGGGAACATAACCCATGCTGCCCACTCATAAATCAGGCGAGTGTACCAGGACACCATCGGCGACTATTTTCTTTTAAATAATCTTTATTTGTTTATTTTTCTACATTTGCACCTTGTAAAAACTCCGTTCACTTTGTGTGGCAACATTACACTACATTGTGGCGTTGCGGAAGAACACCGTCTGATGAAGATCTCGTAATCTTGTTTTCTGCCTATGACGACAAAAGATTTCCCTCACACACACACACACACACACACACACACACACACACACACACACACACACACACACACACACACACACACCTGACGAAGATCTCAACTCACCGCAGCGTCAGAAAGCTGGGATTTAAGGAGGATTAAATATTAGATTTCAATTTACCTACCTGCGACAAAGTAATTACCCCAGCCCCCGTCTGGAAGGCAAAAAATGCAATTATGGAAAGATTGAAGCACACATTCCGACGGGGATGAGGTAAAATGTCTCGATGGCAAATAAAGCGCAAATCTGGGACTTTAATGAAAGTCATTATGAAGAGATGGACGGAGAAAAAAAAACGTCGCAGTTTCCAGATCTTACAGACTGGAGAGTCCGTTTGAAGCTTCTTTGAAATAAGCATTCAATAATCTTTCATTTGTTCTCGTTTCCCGCCGTCTAAACACACGTTTGCAAACACAAGAGCATCGCGGAATTGGTTTAAAAGCCAAGAATACAGAATAATTAGTGTTAACAAAGTGGATCTAAAACAAATACAGTATTGAATTTCAATTTCGGTGAAGAATTTATGCAGACATATAAATATAATCTGTTGCTGTCATGAAATCCTATTGGGTATACATTCAGCCATGGAAGACAATCATATTGTTATTATTATCATTATTATCATGATCATTATTATTATTGTTGTTGTTATTATTATTATTATTACTACGTGTCATATTCGTTCACGTCTGTTCCTCTTCTCATTCAAATAAATGTATGTTCACTTTTCATCTCTTCGTTAACAAACAACTGTCAATTGCCAGGAAACGACAGTGTTTTAGATCATCGTAAAAAGATAAATAATTGTAAACTGTGTGACCAATTCGGAAACTTCAGTAAAAGTGCGAGTTTATTGTTGCGTTCAAAGGAACTGGGAAAAATGTAAATTCGGTGGTGGTGGGCCGCCCGGCCCGTGTGAGCCAGCGCGCTGTGTGCTTTGGGTGGATGAACCCCCGCTGCGTTTTGTTGGTCATGCTGTGTACACACCACAACTGATTCAGCGTTGCGGGCCGAACAATTTGAGCTCACTGCAGCCCAATGAATGTATCACGAACAATCCTTGTGGGCGTCAGACGTTGCAAAAAGATTCGAAACCTTAATTACGTTTGACTCGGAGCCTTTTTGGCCACCGGGAATTAAACAAATCCACATACTTTATGCGTGGGGTGCTGTGTTTAGGGCCCCCGTTAATTTTTCCCTGCCAAATATGATGTCATCTGCTCTATGACTTCGTTTTCAAGAAAAATTGAGCTAACTTGAACACATCACAACTGCGCAATTTCTACCCAAAACGCATATTAATTTTCAAGAAAGTGAAATTAAACTGTTAATTGCGGCGAAAAATATCTTATAAATATATATTAACATTGTTTCACTAACCCTGTCTAATTAAACCCAATTAAATGCATGCTAATTATTAAATAACACTTCACTGTCTTTCTTTTAAGATTCACTTAACGATACATATTTATACTTAGTTAATATATAGACTTGGATTTCAGTTTCCCTGAAAATAAGGACAAGCACAACAGAAAAAGAATGGCTCGATTCAAAGGCCCGTCATCGGACACTTGATTAGGCACACCTGCACAATCCAGTTCGATCCCAGCCAAAAGCAGTGTTCAGAAAAATGATACTTTTACAAAGAAAATATTACCCCGTGTTGATTGACACTCATATTCAGACAGCCAAACTATTCGAAATATATTTCAGCATGATGCAGTTTACTTGTTGTGCCACTGAACAAATAACAGCATCGAACATATTGTGAATGTAGCAACCAGTCAGAAGTGAGCATTATTATCTTTGTAAAAGGACATTTTGCAGCTGATTAGACTGCCCATTATATGTGCACTCTATCCATCGTTTTGTATAATCGTTGCCTGTATTATTAGTAAATTGGATGCTATTCTCTCTTATCATTCCAGTCTAAAATGTTACTTGACATAATTACGCATGTAACACTAAGGTGCCAAGTTGTTTCACTCTGTTGAGACTTGAATACAAACTTCACTTGTTATCGTCATTGAAACATTGGCATAAATAGCACATAATAAATGCCCGCAGGCTGGTCCATGCAAGTTTAATTATGATTAGAAAAAACACGTCGCACCATTAAACCTTGGAGGGGGTCCCAACTATTGTTGTTTTGTTTTTTTTAAACAATTGCACATTATCTCCCGACTTTGATTGTGCATTGCAAATGAGTGTTGGAGATTGTGCGCACTTTGAAAGAATCATTTCAACACGCGGGCATAATCTCTTCAAACAGGAGATGATGTCACCGGGTCGTCACACGTTCTCATTTCCCATTAAGAGTTTGCCACGAGATAGACACATTAAAAAAAATAACATCAGGCTTCCTCTCACCCCAGCGGGTCACAAACTGGGCCGGGGGTAATTGTCTCTAATGGGAAGCTGCGCAAGCCAACAGAGGAAAATAAGACAATAAAGGATCGCACTGCTGCAGAAGTTTGTTTTGTCTTTGTCAAAGTGTGAAAACGACAAGGGTAACGAACAGGAAATTCGTTTGTTAGCAGCCATCCTGGAAGTGTTCCTGAATGTGTGCAGCAGACTAGTTTCATATTTCATACGCACAGATGGGTTAAAAAAAATGTCTTTGTATATCCTAAAAAGCCAGAATTTTAAAAAAAAAAAAAAATCCCCCCGGGTGCTTTTGCTACCTGTCCTCGGAGATGAGCTTCTCTCCCCTGTCCAAAAATACAGGAAGAATCAAAATAATTCCGAAACTACTTCAAAGTGATGATGAGCCTCCCGAGTCATCCGGGCGAATAAATAAATAAAAATACTCAACTAATTGCATTTATTTTCAAGGCCAAATCTTAATTTATTGGGGTGGGGGGACGGAGGGGGGGGGGGATAACGCATGGGTGTTTTCGTCTTCATCAGGCTCCAGTTTGGATTTTGAATTCAGCCGATTTAGCTGCAACAAAGATAATACTGAGCAACATAACAACAAAATTAATCAAATGATAATTTTTTGTAGGCGGAGTTTGCGATTTCATATATGTATCATATCATATTTGATCAAAGTGCCAGTTTAAAGCTGTGTTTTTAAACTGTCTTTGTACGTCTAATTTTATTTTTAAGGAATCACCATGAAAAAAAAAAAACCCAACCAATCAGAGACAGATGGCCGATGAGGTGTCATTTACACTGGCCAGCAGCATATTTGAATTCGAGATGACTTTATGTTCTTCAACATATTTTTGATGCTGTTTTAAAAAATGTCTTTTAACATATTTTTGACGCAGATTTAAAAACATGTTTTTACTTTTTTTTCGAGGACATTACGTTTTGGAGATATTGTCATTTTTATCTTAAAGTTTATTTTATAAAATCGGGCACAATGCAGATTTTACCTGACATTGTAATTTATAGCTATGATGTTTTAGGGAAAAAAATCCACCTGACTTTGGGAGATTTGCTGAAACTATAATGGAATATCCTTTTTTTTTAATGCCTCTCCCTCGTTTGCTGACAACTGGGCATAAGACTAGCAAACACGCTGTAAAATGGTTTGAACTCAAAATTTCGAGGTGACAAACTTTTAGGTTGTCCAATTCAACAAATTATCAAATAAAACATGGCATGGAGGAGCACATTTGTGCCGTGAAACGGGCACTCAGACACCGCCCCCCACCACCAACCATTCATGTCCTCCCCCCACGCAATAGCTGTGCCACTCAGTGCGATAATTTAAAAAATATAATGCAATGATTCAAAGAGTTCGATGCCATCTTTTAACCTATTTATGAATTACACATGTCATCTCAAACAGGTTTTCTTGTCGCAAGTAAAACCTGTCTGCGAACTTTTCGCAACCTTTTACAAAGCCTTACAAAACTCCAATTTCACTCCGTTCTCAAGCATTCAGAAGCCTTTGCCGCTCAGCAAGATGTGATCTTTATCTACAAGACCAACTCATTCATGTGCATTATATTTGATATTTTTTATTGTAATACAGATCAATTATTGCTTATGTTTGTGAAAAAAAAGGGAAGTGGACCTTATAATACAATCACATATTAAATCACAATCTCAATATTAAATGGGAAGGAGGAGGTGGGGGTGGGGGAGGGAATCACAATCATTATCTTTGAAAATTGTCCAGCCCCAAGACAAAGATCCATCCATCCATTTTCTAATCTGATTTTTCCTCACGAGGGTCGCAGGCATGCTGGAGCCTATCCCAGCTGTCGAGGCGTGTTACATCCTGAACCGGTTGCCAGCCAATCGCAGAGCACCCATAGACAAACCACTATGCGCACTCACAATCACAACTAGAGACAATTTCGAGTGATCCATTAACCTGCTATGCATGTTTTTGGAATGTGGGAGGAAACCGGAGTACCCGGAGAAAACCCACGCGGGCACGGGGAAGACCGGAGCAGGAATTGAACCCTGCACGTCTGCACTGTAATGCTGCTGTGCTTACCAATCGAACACCGTGCCGCCTAAAACAAACATATTAAATTTAAATTATAGGTGTCAAACTCAAGGCCCAGGGGCCAGATCCATCATTTTATGTGGCCCACGAAAGCAAATCATGTGTGTCCACTTCCACGGTCTTTGCTAAAATCTGTCTCAAAATTTCAGATTATCATGTGTAATAATTAACTCATTTTGTCAAAAAAAAGTTCCCTTTTGTATAGTTACTTGAAAGATAATTACATTATTTTCCATGACTTCTGATTTCAAAATTAATAATCCATCAATTTCAGATGCAATATGCAATAATGATCGAATATTTATTTGGGTTCACCGGCATAATGACCCCCTTGAGACAAGCCATAAGTACAAAATGGCCCGAGACAAAATGAAGTTTGACCCAACTGATTCAAAGGAATATGAAAATGTATGAAAACTTCCTTGAAGTTCAAGAAGTCACTATTTTATTTTAATGTTATTTTTTTCTGCTTAGCAAGCGTCAAAAGTCCACGAATTGCATCACCGCATGATGAATTCTTCATTTCAAGTGCAAGGCAGTGTCATTAAAAACAGACACTGCTGAATAGTCATTTGGACAAGTCTCATTCGAACTCCACTTGTGTCTGGACTGATGTGCGCATTAATGTGTGTGTGTGTGAGCATGTGCATGTGTGTGTGTGTGTGTGTGTGTGTGTGTGTGTGTGTGTGTGTGTGTGTGTGTGTGTGTGTGTGTGTTGTGGAATGCAGTGGCTTTTGTACCCTTGCAAGAGTGTTTGCTCATATGGGTGCCAGCGTGTGTGTCCATGCATGTGCGGCCTATTACTGCAGTTTAACCCCCATGTTACCCTGAACGCACTATTCTTCCTGCTGCATCCCCCCCACCCCCTACCCCCACCCTATCACTTTTGTCCTAAGAGGGCAATTAAGGAAACAAACGTTTTCCCCAAGATAAGCTGACTGCCAGCTTTGCATACTAATGCAATGCCAAGTGGTAACAAATAATAAGTGCTCTAATTACCAACACTGTTTTAATCAGAAATTGCTCAATTTCCCAGGATGAGGTCTCCGCTGCTGAAAAAAAAAAATGTAACCTGACAGCGGCAGGAGACAATCATCTCCATGTGTGACGTGCCTGATTTGGCTTGTTCGTGTGTGAACAAACAATCATCTTATGGACCCTGTGTGGTGTGACCCTCTTGATGGTTGAGTTCCCCGCATCCCGCCCCCACCCCTCCAAAACCCATCCCACCAGTCAAGTGAGAGTTCCTGTCAGGGATGACAATTATCCCCCACCCCCACCACCCCTTTATAACCGAACCGTGTTGTTGTGCTGCACGTGAGGCGGTGATGAGCACAATGTGGCGCTTCATCCCCTAGGTGAGCAATTTTGCTGCAATTGTGATCATCAGCGCAAAGCAGGGGCCTGCTCATTTATTAAGCAATTTCCTTGCGAGGAAAGTAGCGGGATGGCACTTTTAATTTGCCAGGGGACGGTAATATCTCTAAAAAGCAACAGCAATTATAAGAGGCGTGACACCAACAATAGGAGGAAGTTTGACATATGAAGACCCATGGGACGAATCGAGTGCAAGAGGCCTAAAGAGTTTTGGTGGTGGTGGTGGGGGGCTTTCACAGAGCAACACAGGACCATTTGCATTAGATAAATGCATGGGAAGTGAATCCCATTTTTATTTCATCAAAAAGGTCCACCTTCAATACACTTAAAGTAGTTGAACCGATGAATTGACGAACCACGATTCACATTTTTGGTGTCTCGTGTTTCAAATTGCTCACTTTCTTGTCCATCTGCCGCTGTCATCAGACAAGACTGCTCTGTGGACCAGCGAAATGTCTGGCCAACAATGTGATGCGGTCTTCAAAAGGCTAAAAATAGGCAATTTGCGAGGCAAAATTAGCATTTTGCGCCTTGTTAAAACATACTGAATAGCAAAACTAAGAATAAACCGCTGCACCGTCCCCAAAAGCTTCAGTGGGCTGCTTTGCTTGTGTCACTCACCGCTGCTAGTCGGAGGTTGAGGCACAGTTCGGTGCTCCTTACACCACATCAGCTACCTGGCAACGAGCTTGGCTGGCTACTGCTGCGGCTAAACATGTTGCGGAGTCGCTCCAAAGTCAGTCATCATCGCCTCTGTGGCAGCGGAAAATATACATTTCCGACAAGTGTCGTTATGAAGAAGGGAGAAGCTATGCTAATTACTAAGCTAACCTAAGATTGTCCTTTCATGTTTTACGCTGTGAATAACACAATTGCAAAGATGATCAAAAGTAAACCCCTGCTACTGGGTGAGAATAGGGAACATTAAAAAATAGATAGCTAGATAGCTAGATAGCTCGCTAGATAGCGAGATAGATAGAGACACAAACTACCACTAAAAATATTTTTTTTTGTCTAGAATTTAAATGACAAATATTCCCCGACATTGGATCACAAAACTTGAATATAACATTTCAAACTCTACGTACAGCATTACCTTTAAAAATGGCTTACATTTCATTTGTTTACTAGCCACTCACAAGGAAAAAAATAAACAATATCTCTGAATTTTCTCCATTAACAACCCAGGCTAAACTTAGCTTAACTCCTTCCTGACATACAAAGATCTTGGAACAATGGGGATGTATCACTTCAGCATATTTCTTTGATACGCATTGCTACTTTCCTATTAGCCAGGGACACAGAAAAAAGCCACCAATAGGAGAATGTGAACAGCACTCAGCGAGTTATACTTTGACACAAATGTCAGTCCAGAGCTGATTGTGTTCGGTAACAGTGCTACATTTCAAAATGTTTGTGGGTACCTGAATGGACTGACTGTCATTTTCACATACTTCATCTGAAAACGATTAATTTATGTATCCATGCCAGCAACATATAGTGACAGGCAGAACAATGATATGCTCTTTTACAAGGTGGCAGAAACCTGTGCATCCACCTGTTGCCATTCATCCAATTTAATAATAGCAAAGTCTCCAATTAAACAGGTCAATATTTCCCAGTGAGTAAGTAAAATTCTAAGTAGATTCAGACCAAATCATTCTTATTTTGCAAATGAGATTTTTCTGATATAAAATATGTGCCTTGAGTCAATAAAAGTTGAGAAACATTGGATTAGCCTAATAATATCTCACTAACACCCCTCGGTCTCTTTACAGGATGAGCAAACAAGATTGGTCTGAGCTGACCTTTAACTTTGGCGACGGCTGACGGCGACCTGGCGCCCGATCAATGAACTGAGGAAGCGGCCTGCGCGTCCCCTGCTCTGTTCACCCGGGCCAAGAAGGTGCGGACGCTGCCAGAAGCATCGACACGAAGCGGAGCCGTCCAAATTGACTCTCGGCCGTTCCGCAGGGTGACTGACGGTTTGGACGCTGCGCTGCCCTGCCATGTAGGAAAGGACGGCCAGAAGAGAGGATCTTTCTCTGTGGCTAAATAAACTACTTGTGAATGTCACACTCGATCTGAACAAGCCGGCTAAAAGATGACCTGCACTTTAAGTATGGCTGAACCATTTAGAAAAATAATCTAATTGTGATTTTTTTTCTCTCTCTGAATAATTCGATTGTGATTTCATATACAATCTTTTTTTTCAAGGTTCTCCCCCCCATATATTTTTTTAACAAACACAAGCAATAAATTCATCTGTATTACAATAAGCAACATGATTCTAATTAGATTCATGCTAAGATCAGAGTGCAGCAATAAGATCTTTTGGGCGGGCGGCTCAAGAGGAACTGGCACTGGCTCTGATTTCAAACAATTTTAAAAGAAATTCAGAATTCTAAATTTTATGTAGCCCAACTTGTGGTTGAAACAGACTTGAGCTGCTTAAAAAAATATGCGCACTATCCATGCTGCAGTATACAGGTATTGTGATGCAAAACAATATTCAACAGCATTTATAATTATACTGTATATGTAGGCTTGCCTGACAATGAAATGCAGACAGTGGCCAAAATGCGAGCGAGAGCCTCATGTCATTTATTGTTTTGGTTTTTTTTAAATTGTGGCCTGGTCGGGCCAACATCAGTGAACGTTAGCATCAGTGGCCCAACATAGTCACGTGATGACCCCGGGCCATCAGGCCACTGTTATTGTCGCACCCTGCAGATGTTTTGGTCATACAGGTTCGGCTTGCACTAAAGTAAAGGCAAAGGAACCATAAATTATTATGGCAAAAAAAAAAAAAAAGTTTTTCTATTGGAGTTGTTAACTTAGTCAACACTTTGACTTCCAGTCGCTTAAGGGGCCACTATGACAACTTTGGAAAATTCTACCAAACAAGTGAGGGGTCGACATTAAGTCAGTGAGAAAATAAATCAAATTATGACAATAATGCCAACAAAACTTCATCTTTTCATGAAACAATGGTATGAATGTGGACTTCACTTTTTAAGTTGCTTACCTGAAAGACAAATTTTCAAAAATAAAACAAAGAAACAAATCACACATACATACATATACATTTTTTGAAAATGTGTTTACATTTATACATATATAAACAAGAAAGCCTACCAACTAACTGAAATGAAATTAAGCTTTTTTCCCCCCTAAATCGTGATTTGAAAATTGCATTCCACTAGATTGCGAGTGCTGATTTGAATTCAAATAATTGTTTGTCTCAAGGTATCAGTGTAACCGACTGCGTTGTGTTTAAGAGTATTGATGACGCACAGCAGGAATTCTTGTGTTGGTTGCGTTTAATAGTCTCAATCACAAAGACTGACAAAAACAGCAGAAAACAATGTACTCCTCGTCAATTATATTGATACAGCGTACCCCTCCCCATGGACATCACAAGAGAAAAGAGCCACACAAACACAACATACCTGACGCAAACAACAGAAAACAATACCCTCCTCGTCAATCATATTGATACAGCGTCAACATCAGTACGACGGCAATACTCACAATGAAGCCTATTAAATAACATGAAATAGCAATGCAACCGCTTCCTATACGATGTCTGTGTGGAAGTCCTGTCAACACATCACAAAACTTCCTTCAGTGTTTTTGGTATGCACTTAAAACATTACCACAGGGTATATACGACGTATATTGTTTTATCGTGTTCTCCCGCGTGCCTGATGTGCTGCTCGGTGGGTGCTTTGCAACCCAGATGGTACGCTGCTGTAAACCTTTTATCACAGCAGCCTTTTCCCACACACACACACACAAAAAAAAAAAAAAAGCTACAGCAACACCATATTTATGGTGCATTTTAATTGCGTCAACATCAATTCGGATAAAAGTATTCCTTCCATATGAGAAGTGAAGAGGGAAAGACAAAAAAAACCCACATCATCCCAAAGCTTTAGCACAGATTGTTCTTTTTATTATCATTAACAGTAATGTGATGCTGAGGCCCCATGTGACCTCCTCACAGCGGCACCTCATTTCCAAAGTCATTCATTAGAACAAACAGAAGGCGGGCAGCGGAAAGACGGCGTGGGGAGTGAGACGGAGAAAGGGAGAGGGAGAGACTCGAGTATAAAACAAATGAGATTGTTCTTATTGGAGGAAGCACTTTGAAAAAATAAAATAAAATAAGGAAAAAAAAACAATCCCCACAAGTGTGATATTTGGAGATGTCACGCCGAGCTCGTGATCCAGTTGTTGGTTTTGTGCTTGGAAGTGTAATCACAGTTACACTTACTGTCCACTTTGGATTTCGAGGCCCATGGGGAGTCTTGGAAAATGGCTCTGGTTTGTTAGGATTGTGATTGTCCAAGCTAAAAAAAAAAAAAAAAGAAAAAGCTTCTTATGCCTTCCTTCCTTGGACTGATATACATGGAATTGTCCCCTCCATGATTCGTCCTAGTTTATCCAAAATGCTAAAGGTCATTGCGCTCAACTAAGCTCCCCCTTTTCCCATTAGGGGGTTGACATGAGTCCCTGCAGATCTCCGACCCCTGCTGGATCCCATCTCTATGCATGTGCATGTCCATGTACACACACACACACACACACACATATACACATACACACACACCCCCACACAAGTTGGGGTAAAATAATAAGTGGGGATGTAGGTGGGGTGGTGGAAGGGGAGAAGGGGCGGGGGTGGGGGGGGGCAGTGTGGATCCATCGGAGTGGTGTGACAGACTCCCCGGCCTCCTGGTAGGATTTGTTGGAATGTGAGAGAGGAGGATTTTAGCACCAGGCGAGCCACGCCAGAGTGCCGCAGACTTCATGCCATCTGTCTCAGCCTCCATCCTCTTCGTGCCAAGACTCGTCAGACCTTTATTTCCTCTCCCTCCAGCTCCTTCTCATCCCTGTTCACAAGAGGAGTGGACATACTGAGATCTGCTAATATACTGGATGGGAGGGAGGTTGGCTGGACGGGGGATGGGGTGGGATTTCTGGGTTTACTAAACAGATTTTCAAAAATACATACAATGGAATAATATGGACTTTATCTTTGGAGCAGCCCATAACAGATTTCAAAACGTGTAATGTGCCTTCAGAGAATGAGATGCTGTTATATACACCCAAAAGACACGTCATTAGGTACCTCAGCCAATCTAATTAGATGCAGTGCAAGAAATGTAGCAGAAATTCTGACAAATCTATGGACAACAATCAAAGGTGGGTCCAGTAAAATCAATGTAAAATAAGTAAAATTTCACGCAAGTACAAGAGTACTCCGTGTAGAATGATACCAAATGGCACAAGTAAAAAGTATTTCTACAAAACTTTAAAGGGGAAGTCAACTGAAAATTGTCGACAATATAAATTAAGCAATAAAATCCACCAGTTTTTATTAAATTCAGAGGGCGGCCATTTTACCACTTGCTGTCAACTGACAATGACATCCCAGTGCCTAAGGGGTAAGGTAACGACCAATCACAGCTCAGCTTATGAATGTCACATGACCAAACTCGGGAAAACTGTTTAGCCGTGATTAGCCATTACCTCAGCCTTGAGCAAGTGTGATGTCATTTTCAGTCAACAGCAAGTGGCCAAATGGCTGCCCCCTGAGTTGGATAAAAATGGATGGCTTTTGCTACTTGATTCATATTCCATAAACAGATATGCTGGGGCCACATAGAAAATGTTGCTTGGAATTTTTTCTAATTGACTTCACCTTTAAGATGGCGTACTCTGAGAAAAAAGTACTCAAATACTGAGTAACTACTGGGTTACTTACTGCAAGTAAACTTGGGAATAAACGGACTCCCTCTTGTGGTACTTGAAACAATCACCAAATTAATAAGAAAGAATTTGAAGAGATATACCATTAAAACACAACATTTTCAAGTCAAGATTTCCCCTCCCCCAAATCAAGTGCAGTACATTTTGTACTTTTCAAGCAAAATACAGTGGAATATTATTTTAAGTACAATAGATTCGTATTTCCTCTATAAATGTTTCGACATTTACGTTCAGTACATTTTAAAATTAATTATTGAAATAGTTTTTGATTTTAATGCAGTCTTAATGAAAGATTGTTACAGTGTCCTAAATGATATTACAGTAATCTCTTGCTATTTCGCGGTTCGTTTATCGCGGCTTCGGTGCATCGCGGATTTTTTCAAACATTCATAAAAAATTATAAAAAAAATGTTTTTTTTTTCTTTTTTGGAAGCTCGCAAAAAGTCCGCAAACGGTCCACGAGAAGCAGTGAAAGTCAGCAAAACAACAGTGAGTCACATAGAGCAACATATACAGTACATGTGGTGTGAGGGGGGTTGCTGAGAAGATGTAAAGCCATGTTGATTAGCTGTGCATCTTCTTTCTGTTTTATCACGGTGGGTTACTCTTTGATCTTTAATCAGTGTCAAAGTGTTTTTTACGATGCTGCTAGTGTGCGCGTGTGTGTGTGTGTGTGTGTGTGTGTGTGTGTGTGTGTGTGTGCGTGCGTGCGAGCGTGGCTGAGAGAGAGAGAGGGGAGGCTTACAAGAACAAAAGCAGGTCTCTTGCATCCTTAATTGTCTAATCATCCTTAATTGACAAATCATAAACACGTCTGCTTGCATGCGTTCGCTAACCTGTGTGTGTGTGCGTGTGTGTGTGTGTGTGTGTGTGTGTGTGTGTGTGTGTGTGTGTGTGTGTGTGTGTGTGTGTTAGTTCGCTCTGCTCAAGCGCAAAGGCCCACGTAGAGCAATTTTTTTATGCATATGTTAATTGGTCGCTACTTCGCGGATTTTCGTTTATCGTGAGTGGTTTTGGTCACCATTGACCGCGATAAACGAGGGATTACTGTAAATATATATATTGTAGGAGTTAGACTTCTTTCTCGCTTTTGATCAACACTGGCACACTACGTTAATACATTTTCGATGTTAGTCACGATGGTGCTACTTGGAGAGTATTTTTTGAGGTGGTGCTTGTAAAAATTAGGAAAACTAATCACTAAGGCAATTATGCTATCAGGCTAATGAATTTGATTATATTTTCAGTGAATAATGCATACCATTTGGAATTCTTCTCAATTGCCATTATGTGATATGGCCCTTGCATTGGCAATCACCGGATTGTACACTTGTACCAAATTTTGTGACTCATCACTACATGTGGCACAATTACCTTGGAACATTTAAGATGACAGTCTATGTAGTTTAGTTGAATTGTAACCATTATAAACTAAGAATGGTACCACTTCCATCTGTATCGCTATCGGGCTCTTATTTCAATGTATCGGTTATTCAGAAAGGCTGCACATACCGGCCATTGATACTCAGGGCAAAAATAAAACAAAAAATTTGACATTGAGTATATTCCGCTTGCCAGCAGTTGGCACTACACTGCGGTGGTAGAAAATCATCCCATGTGTCAAAAAGTTGTTCACAATTATCTGTCATTGTGTAAATTAAAAATTTTAGCTTCCAAAGTATTTGTGGTCTCAGTATTGTGTATCATATTGGTGAATAACTAAAAATGGCTCGTACGAGCATCAGTCTTCCCCCACCCCACCCCCACAAAAAAAAGTAGTATCGAGCAGACCTATTCTAAGCAATCTATTCTCTAAGGTTTTCAGGATGATTGTGTGTCACATCACACTAAAATCAGACAAACTCGATGCCTTCGACGTGTTTCACCTGCAGGGTTTTCAACATTGGACGGTGAAGCATGTGCATTCTAATGCCGTTGTAAATCCAAAGCAAATTTTCACATCAAATGCTTCCATGCGAGGTGTCTTCTCCCAGTGTGGGTGTCTGGGGAGGACACTCAAGGAGATCACACCGCCAGGAGCTCCACTCATTCGGTGTCCTTCACCTTCTGCTAGAAGGGCAGCAGGAGGCGGAGGCGGCGGAAGGCAAACGCAACCTACGTCCGAGGAAGCACAATTCCGGATGGGAGGAAGTGGGCAGGAGGCCCTTTGAAGCCCAAAACCTCCGGCCTCTGAGCTGCGATGCCCTTGGACGGATCTGCAGATCACGTAGACGGGGGATTACTTGAGGGGAGGAGCCAGAAAAGTGCCTTCCGCCATCACATTTGCCATATCTCAAAACTCACAATAAAGGCCTTGCATTCAAAGATGGGCACCCCCCGACACCCCCAAAAAAATCATTCGCACAGAATAGAGCACATTTTGAGAGGGACTAGCGCATGAATATATTATTTTCCACCACAAAGTAGAACCACAGATTGCAACTGAATGACTTGAGAAAGTGTTTTGCAGAAATCATCACAAGCAAAAGTGAGTCTCGACACTCCTACATACCAGAGTGAGAGAAAACAATGCACAAAAAGAAAGCTCCAAAATTGTCAGCATTACTCTGACATGATCACGATATCAAACATCAGAGCAAATATTGAGTATCCATTGTGGGGATTTTTTTTGTTTTGTGGAAATATTGAGAAACTGGTAAGATTGATCGCTCCCGTTTCCAGGAAATAAAAGTCAGCGAGGAGGCCCGCTGGAAGAGATGAAGACATGTCTGATCTCCATGACAACCAATAGCGAGGCAGCACTTGCCTCTCACCGCCCTCCGATTGGCCTTTAGCCACCCCCCCCCCCCCCCCCGGAGACCCCCCCCCCCCCCCCC
>CAAKHF010000240.1:19509-34913 GCA_901007745.1 Hippocampus kuda
TATAACAATCCCCCCCTCCCATAGACAAACAGACCAATCCCAAAAGCCACCCCACAGGCCGGGGCGGGATTATGGAAGCAGGGAGACAGTTCCGGAAGACAGAAAAAAAAAAGGAGTAGCAGAATCTGATGTGGTGATGGTAGGAGTCGGGTGTGGCATTATTAATAAAGCATTAAAAAAAAAAGTGAGCACATCAAAGCAGACACGGGGCCATGCTATCACACATGAAAGTGGCGCACTATGGCTTAATGTTTCCTAAGGCGTGTTATGGTGACGCCGCTTTGATTTGAAACGTGTTGTGAGGAAAATGGATTTACAGGAGCGAGTAGAGGAAGCTCGCCGCCTTGTGCACGCCGCCATTTCAAAACCTGACCTCATGGGCTCTTCAAAGTCTACACCTGAGCCATAAATACAGCAAATGCGGCCATTCCCCACTACGGTGCTGTGAAAGATCATCAGGTATGATATGGACATTTCTGCATTTTCACTTAATTGGGCCAAAAATGAATAATTTACAACAAATAATGCCTCGGTCAGATCTATGTCTGAAACAGAGCACAAACCTCAGGTCCAAAGAAATGGCGTAAAACGTGTCTAAAAAAACTAAATATTGTGATTTTTCAACCTATTTTCAATTGAATACACTGTCATACATTTATATAAAATAGTTGTTAGACGTTAGAGGTGTGTTATTTTTAGGCCACTAGGCTGCCTGAAACGTGCTAGTTAATATCCGCTAAAAACAAGAGCTAGAGTGTAGTTATGACACACATTCTCAACTACTCGCTTATTTTCATAAACGTTGACTACCATTTTAACCTTTGGGCTGCTGGAAAATGAAAAAAAAATCTCAAAATGACCATTTTTGACCAAAGGATGTCTCTGTCTCTCTCTCTCTCTCTCGACAGTAAAATTACGTAAATAATTATTTATAACTTTTAAGCACACTTTACACACACTGTAGTTAGCAAAGATAATGGTCTAAATGTAGGATTCACATTTTAAGAGACTTCCTGGACTCGTATGTATGCAAATGTTTGGCTACTTGGAACAGGATCGCATACTTTCCTTTTCCTGGTACGTTTTCATGACGGCAAAGTGATTCTGGTGCAGACTTCAAAGGCGATTTAGAGTTGATATTGTCCCAGATGGTTGAATTATGTAATCGACCTGATTGTCCACGTTTTGTCACGTCTTTTTTATTTGGTGGCGTGCCCTGAGAATTTTTAACCAATGCAAAATGTGCCTTGACTCAGTTAAACACTGCAGCATACAGTATAGGTAGCAGATAATGCTTGCATTTCCTGTATGCTGCTGAACATGTTCAGTGTCACCATGTGTTAAAACTATCGTGGTTTAAGGCAAACAATTTGCACGCGAATTTCAAGTCGTGTCGATTTGCCATGATCTTCGACATCACAGGTGTCAAACACAAGGCCCGCAGGCTGGATCTGGCCCGCCACATCATTTTCTGTGGCCCGCGAAAGCAAATCAAAGATGTCAACTTTCACGATGCATGCTAAAATCTTGACCAAAATTTAAAATGTTCACTTGTAATAAATAAGAATGATACTGTAAGAATTTTCTTGTTACCAAACCCCTCACTGCAGTAACTTAAACACGAGGTGAATAAACCGTTATTCTTGACTTCTTCAGATGGTTTCAGTCATAACGGCCCTCCAAGGGAAAAAGTAAGTAAAATCAGGGCCGCGACAAAAAATGAGTTTGACACCCCTGTAACATGAAATGAGTGACAGGTGTCATGCTTGATTGCGCCGTAAACATCATCAGCCCACGGGAAAGCCAAACAACCTTGGCGTCGCCATTGCGAGGTAATTACCCGAAAGTAGCCTTCCTCCAGCGGTGTGCCACCCAAGACTCGACCACCTCCCTGCGTTCATTAACAGCGGCGGGGCTTGATAATGGCTTGATAGTGTCCCCGCCCAGGCTACTGACACACACACCGGGGCGATAAGCAAAAAGAGGAAGAGCCAAGGAGGAAAGACAAGAACAGGGAGAGTACGGTTAAGATCAACTTCCGATTTTGACTCCAGCGAAGTCTCGAAAGTTACAGTGGAGCAGGGGTTCTCACACGTGCAGGATTTTTTTTTTTTTTCCAAAGGACCCTCTCATAATCCTAGCATAATTTCAACTACATTGCATAATCCTAAATATCATAGGAACTGTTTAGTTTTTGAACATTTCAGCCCCCAAATTTTTTTTGCAAATAATCTACATTGGCAGTTCCACACTTCCATACCAACGTGCCAATGCATACATAATGTTATTTGCTGAAGATCGTCTTTGCTTAGTGACGGCTCCAGAGACGGGCGAAAATAACTTGTCGGTGCTTATCCCGTCAGTGTAACATAGTTTCTGTCAGTTGTCAGTCCACTAGCATTTCGGACTAGACGTCGACGGATAATGATGTCGCAAGTGGACTGACTAGCGTTTCGCTAGTGGACTGACATCGTCTAACTCCGGATTTGCCAGAACTGACGGGAAATGGCGAACAAATGACGATTCACACCATCCATTGCAAAAGTTCTCGCAGGGAAAAGCAGGTTGGAGAGGATAAGTTGACCGAGTTTGCTCTGTGTGAGTGTGAGCCTCGTACACATGCGCACCTTGCCTGTTTACAGCAATAACCTCACAACATACAGACGGACTGGGGGTGGGCATCCACTTTCACTTCGTCTTATTTTTTTCCCCCTGACAAATGACACCCTGACAGTTGGAAAAGAAATGTTAGGGCCCCTGAACAGATTTCTCAGTTACAGAAATAAAACGTGTTGAATTAGACAAAGACGAGCTTACTTTTGAACCCCGATGAGAGGACTGACAAATGACGCCCCATCACCCCACCCCCTCTCCGTCTGTATAGCATGACTGTCATGGTTTTTTTTTTTTTTTTTTGGGCCTCTCTGCAGAAATGTCATATATTTAAGAGGTGATAAATCTATACGGCACAAACTCTCACACACACAGATTGAGACGTCTTACTCGAAATAGCCACATGAGCTTTCGTGATATGAAGAGTTCAAATGCAAAGGCGGACATGACCACTAGTTGAGATTTGCGGAATGCATTTTTTAAAACTTGTATTATTTCAGGTTGCAGGTACAAGCTAATGATTTGCATTTAGGGCAATCTAAGTTAATGTCGCTAGCATCAGGTGGCTAGCATCTTTGCATCGCCAAAAGAGTCACTTGTTAGGAAACCACAAAGGAAAAAAAAAAACACACACGTGGGGACTTGACCATAAGGATCGATTTGCGAAAAAAAAAAATTAAATCAACCAAATTTAAAACCAGACAATTAAAAGATATGCAATGTGTCCTCAAACATGCACCGATGATTTCTTGTTCACTTGACGACAATATAACTTTGATTGTTGGATTTATTTTTTATTTTTTTTGTCGGGCACTTGAAAAACAACCACAGCTGCACCCAAAGTGCTGTACATTAAGTACATATCAGAAATATGAAAACAAAGACAGTTGAAACAATTGATTCATAACACAAAAAGAGTAGACCAGCAAAACCAACGGTAAAAGCTCAATCCCCTCTGAGGCTCTGCTTAGTCCTCAGCAGGGGTGGACTTGGAAGAAAAACTGGCCTGGGAGTCTTTGACTTCCACTTCATGTGTGCCATTTTTAATATATTTATTTATTTATTACCCACATCCCCCATAGGCCAGCCCGCCCCTAGTCCTTGGTAGCATCTGTTCCACTGACTTAAGGCACCGGGCAAGTACGTAGAGGTGGATGAGCTCAGAGAGGTTAAGTTGGAGCAACACCGTTTCAAGATTTGAAGACAGCTAAAATACTTGCAAAACGAACTCTAAAGTGTACAAGGAGACAGTGAAGGGAGGCAGAGAATTTGGAGTTATGTGCTCCCTCCTGTGTGTACCAGTTAGGAGGCGAGCAGCGGCATTTTGGAGCAACTGGAGATGCTTGAGGGAGGACTGGCTGACTCCAAAATAAAGTGCATTAGAGTAATCCAGCTGAGATGTTACCAAGGCTTGGTTTACTGTTTCGATGTGCTGTTGTGAAAGAAGACGAAGACAAAAAAAAAAAACGTTCGATTCAATAACAGCACCAATTTGCCAGTCTGATTTTTTTTTTAATAATTGCTGTCAACTCTAGAGGTTCCACTCAAATAGGGCTTTGTGAGCCTGACAACTTGGAAAAAAAACTCTTAACATTAACTTTATCTCTCTAGGAAAGGAGTTTAAGATTATATGATTGATCTTCATGGTGAAATACTTTGAGGATCACGCTTGTTTTCATCTGATGTTGTAGTACTGTAATCTAATCTGCCTCAATCTTTGATCCACATCAAGTCAAACGTCATGCTGCACTTTTTATAATTTGTCCCTCTGTCCATCCATCCATCCACTGTATCCATCTCTGCATCCATCCATATTTCATGACATAATTGGAGATAAATTAGAACTCTTACATGACATAAATCTGAGAGGGGCTCCTTAGCGTTGCAGGCAAAGCGGCATCACAGAATCACATCAATGAGCATGTTTTAAAATATGCATTTAACACTCTGCGCTTCTTGGGCATTTGCGTCGACCAAACTGAATACGGTAACGCTTAACTCCCAAAGGCTTCCATTTGCTCTGTGTCAATACACTCCTCTGGAATGCAAGGCTGCTTCCACTCCGCAAAAGAAAATGCCAAATAAGAGCATACATACTACGTGCTGTCATTTTTTTTTCTCAGGACTGGAAGTGATGAGTTTGTGATGATGAAAATACGTTTGTGCTTGTGATCGGCTTCGGTGGAGATGACTCAAGTCGCATGAAAATCGGTTTCTGAAATGAAACCATTATCGAGGCGTTTGGAAATGCAACATCGACGGACGCTGAGAAGGGCTTCTTGGGAATCGGCGTGACTCCATTTTGTCTAAATGGCGCTTGTTGGCGTTTGAGCTTGAGTTTGTCTTTTCTTCTTAGAACCTCGGCAACACCAGACAAAAAAGTGTGAAGTCGATGCTCATTTGTGTGTTGGGGTAATGTGTCAACACCTCTTGCAAAACAATTCTCTTGCATGGGATTGCTGCGAATGAGAAACACGCTATAAATAAATATGCAAAAGAGGATCACAATGGGTTTCGGGGAGGGGGAAAGAAGAATGTCTTCAAGAGACTTTTATTTTCCTGTTCCATCCCAGAAGAATCCTTTTGGAAAAGAAAAGGGAATTCTTGAAGCTATGAGGCAAAAGGAGAACCCTCAGAAGCTTGCCTGTGCAGCTTTAAAAATCATTTTGCAATATTCCAAAATTTAGCTTGTCATGTTGAAATCAATATCACCATAAGGTGCAGTTGAGAGTTCCTCATTCACCCCAAAAGCTTTTTTTTTATTTTTAAACTTCATATTCTTTGTATTCAGTCAATTTAATGTTATTAGTGTCACAATCCTGTTTTGTTGCCGTCCTGTTTCAGGTTTTTTTTTTCTGTCGTAGTTTTTGGGGAAGAGTGTCGGTGGGCGGAGTCTGCTGCAACGCACCTGCGGGCGATTATCATCAGCGGGTTATTCGGAGGCCAAAGAGACCGGAAGACGATATTGAAGAGTTCTTTTATTTTTTTTAAATAAATTCTGGAAAACCTACTCTACTTTGTTTGCTGGCTTCACCGCCAGCATTGTCACGCATCTGTGGACAGTTCGAAGTGCAGACTGGTCATGATCCATTGCGCACTTCTCTCATCCTCTCAACGCACACGTTGACACAACCACGGACTTCACACGCTACATTTCGACACTCATTCCTTCATTTCCACCACACTTTCATCTACAAACGGGACGCCAGACTATTCCCACCTCCATAACAGTATCAGTGGTGCGATTGAGTTGTTGTACAATAGTTCGGTGCATATATTGACACAAATTCACTCACACTCACCACGGACGAGAGGCTGCTGGCGACTCGCGGACTGGCTCCATTCAGGAAGTCCAAACATGGGCAACGTTTACGAGCCCCTTGAATGAGGCTCTTTCGCGCGTTTCAAAGCTCAGCTGACTTAGAGAGTTTTTGTGTTTTATTAAATGACACGTTTTCCATTATTTATGAGTGGAGAATGCGTGACGATAGTTGTACAGGCTGTCTTAATTGATTATGCTTAAAATAACCCGCGTGCTAAAATAAAAGTAACAAGCGTGGGATAGTTTTATTCGTGTCATAAATCGGCATGCGTTCTATGTTGATATAAAGGTCATTTGATTTTTTTTTTCTTTTCAGAGCATACTACATCACGTACCTTGTCATGATGGCGTGTTTTGGACAGGTGTGATACTGGTTTGACTGTCAGGTGCATGTCTGATGTTGCTCACCGCGGTCCAAGGAATGCTCAGGGAGGTTGTGTGAATATTCAGACGGATGGAAAATTAGAGGGAACATTGGTCATGATCTTCTTCATATTTTTAAGGTGTCTGAGATTTTTGGGGGGAGTTGGAGGTAGGGGGAGGGGCATTTGAACCCATAGACACGACTCAGCATTCATATGTAATTTCTAGTTTCTGTTTAGTGGTCAACAGAATTGTTTGAGACAACTCACTCATTCAAACGAAAGGACAAACACGTTTTTGTGTAATTGGCGCAGTGTGAAGGAAAGCCACATCCTCGCTTGCGCAAGGTGTGCTCGTGCTTGGCTGAGAACGAAGGAGGGTATGTTCACCAAACAATGGGGAGCATTAAAACCGGCTGAGTCAATACACCCTACTGGGCCGCACGTCTTCCAGCAAACTGGAAGAAGTTGCTCCGGAGGGTCCGCGGCACCTCATAGAAACCTCAATTACTGTAATTTACACCAAAACAGTGTGTAACACTTCAATTTGTTTAATCTGCTGCTGTCTGAGACGCTTTGGATGAAAGGCGAGCGGAGCAGTGGCACAAGATAACGTTCAATAGCCCTAAGATATCGCTCCTCGCTTGTGTTCATGCATTGAGGAAAAAAGGGTGTTTTTTTTCTTGACTTGGAAAGAATTATTAAAGACTTGGAAATGCTACTTGAAAATGTTTTTCCCTTAAGCGCAGCTTACTTTCAACACACACTATCCACATTAATAGCCAAATGCCACATCAGCATCACTCTGAAGATGCTCATGATGCAATAAGCAGCACATTGGCAAATGCTCGGTGTAGCCTCACTCTCAGTTTCGAATAAGAAATTGCGTATTGAGATAGTACAGGCTGTGTTAGATGTGATGCTTTCAATAGTTTCTTTTCTTCAATTTTCAAATGACCAAAAACACAAAATGAGGCTTGCACCGGCATGAATGAAGTTGCGGCAGTTCTTTTCCACTGTGCAATGAAAACAGCTCACATACTGTTTGCTAAAGCGGAGTGCACTAAAAATACAGATGTTTCGCATACATTCATGAATGATGGTGTTAAATAATTGTGATTACAATATCGATCAAAATAATCAGATATGATCCTTTTGGCCTTAATACGTGCACCCTGAAAATGCATCCTCCCTACGGGTAGTCCCAATGTGTGGCTGTTTTAGAGTGCCTCGTTGTCAGACGTGAGTGCACACTAAGAACATGAGTCAAAATTTTGAAGCCTCACTTTCTACGCTTTTATGATTTTGATAAGCATTCAAATTTGGCATGGTTGTTAACACCATACGCTTCTGTGGTGAGTAAAGTTTAGAAGACATTTAATTTCACTTCATGAGGACCTAACGATGAAACCTAGGGAAGAAAGAGCTTCATCATGTAAGTATGGGAAAAGAGCATAGATTTGAACCTGGATTTAAAATTAATTACACTTCACCTCAATTAAGATTACTCAATTTCCGTGCAGCATAACAGCTAAATGCTGCTTCACCATGTTTGATTTGAAATTTGGCCTCCAATAACAGACCCGAGTCTGCAGACCTCAAAGTCCTACTAGGTTTATACATCCCATAAGCATTTTTTTTTCATTTAATCATGACCATGATAAACCTTGAAATCAGGAATGGATCTGCAAGGGCAACCTGCATGTTTGTCCATTAATTCCTTTCAATTACGATGTTGAAAATGTCCCTATACCAAAGCCAGTCTTTGTTGGGGTCAAGGATAAAACTAACCAAGCTCTCGAATAAACGCACTAGAAAAAAGAAAAGAGAAAAGGCTTGAAAAACCTTAAGCATGCAGCCTTAGCCTTTAAATTGCTTGACTCGATGCATCATTTGTACCGTACTGCCACACTACTGGACATTTTATATTGCTTAACCCTTTCACGCACCTTGTAACCTGATAACATGATAAGCTGTCCACTGTAGTAACCGCTGTCCCTGAAACGGTTAATGACTCCCTGTACATTTATGTCCTACATGGATATATTTCTACCGTGACTCATTTGATGAAGTACCAGAGTGGCTCGGACTACCGATGACAAATTGCTGGTGTGTTTTTAAGCATATTGAGTAATAAAGATGATTCTGATACTGATTTGCGGAAGTAAAATTGCACTCGTTGTGCTCATGAAAGATCAAATAAGACTTCGATCAGTCTTTGGGAAAGGTAACAAACATCCAAAGACTTGCCGTGCTACGGTCGATTATTTATAAGTGGCGGTGTTGGTTGCTGGGGACAGATGAAGATTTGTCCATTTCAGGGAACATTTGGGAAGGGGAGAGGAGGGGGCGGGGAGCATATTGGGTAGGAGTTGGTGGGGGGCCGGACTAAATGAAAGACAAATGCGAGTAGTGCCCACTCAGCTATTTTCCCAGTCAAGATCAAAGGCGTGCCGGACTGGCCGCTCCACGGGAAACTTGAGATGGGTCCTGCCTTTGTTTGCTGTTGCTAGGCGACAGGCGCCAGCCCGAAAAGTGTTTGCGGTGGGGTACCAAC
Organism: Hippocampus kuda; assembly: GCA_901007745.1. Lineage (NCBI taxonomy): Eukaryota > Metazoa > Chordata > Actinopteri > Syngnathiformes > Syngnathidae > Hippocampus > Hippocampus kuda. The sequence continues at coordinate 28,364 of CAAKHF010000240.1, forward strand.
TTCAAAACCATTTCCAAAATAAAATTTGAGGCAGTCCTCGATGCTCAATTTGGCCAGAAAATAGGAAGAAAGTGACAAACGTGGATCAGCCTGTCTTTTAGTCACGGAATCGTCAACGATGTCGCTCCAGAGCGCTTTCAAAACGTGCCACCTTGCGCAAACTAAATACAAGCATCGTGAAACGGGATTAGCACGTTTTCCGTCCTCGTGAGGCGACGATAAGGAGGGGCAAGGGAAAAAAAAAAAACTAAACTTAAATATAGCTTGATGTATTTATAAGCGGCGGTTCTGGCTTCCTGGTGAAGCTAATTAGGATGCTGTTATCTATTAATGGGCCTCGTGATAGTAACGGTGGCTAGACATGTGTCACAGAGAGCTCATTACATATCATTAGTTCAGCACTCCAATAATGTCTACACCTGCTGAGCATAAGATAATGACTTGGCCCCCTGATATTTGCAGGACGATTGTCTTGCAAGCCAAGCACCACCAGGAGGGCGGAGAGCTGCGTGAAAACGGATAAAGCTCCACAATGCGAACCAGGCCGCCTCCTATTTGCTGCAACTTACGGCGGGGAAAGCGAGAGGCATTTTGGCCCGCTTTCGTCCACGCAACTCATTAAATAAACTGGCATTTACAAGCTCGTGACAAACCGACGCTCGCTATCTTCCGCCCGTGGCGTCGCACAGGACAGAGAGAAGATACGAACGTTATTGACGGTAGCTTACCTTCCAACAATAGTCCTGCTATTCCTGTCGGCTTGTTCGTCGCTGCTTAAGTCGGCGCCAACACACCTAAGAGCCTGTGTTGCAGTGTAGTTTATGGTACATTTTGCTGAGTAATGAATGATTTTGAAAAATAATCTACTGGCTTTTTTTTTTTTCCCCCTCGACGTTGTGATTGCAATTTTACATTCCATATTTTTTTCCTTTCTATTCTTGAACAAACACAAACAATCAATTCATTTGTTGTAAAAAAAATATATATATCACATTTATTATACATACATATATTGATCTTTGGTCTTGGGCGAAAATAAAGGCAAATGTACCATGAATTAGAAGGAAAGACATTTATTGATCTACTTTATTAAGACTTGCTAACTTAGTCAACGCTTTGACTTGCAGTCTTTTATGCATTCGCTCAGACAACAAAATTCTACCAAACCAGAGTGGTGTAAACATAAGTCAGCAATACAGTAACAATGCAAGCCAATTTGTGGCTTTACCACAACTTTGCATCAAAAATGAAATGCAAACATTTGGACTGCTCTCTCTCTCTCTTGTGTGTGTGTGTGTGTGTGTGTGTGTGTGTGTGTACATATATATGTACATATATAACTATATACTGTATACACACACACACATGCTCTACATAGATTAGATACACATAAACACACATATACTATCCAGACAGTACACAGCATCCATCCATCCTTCCATCCATTTTCTAATCCGCTTATCCTCACGAGGGTCGTGAGCGTGCTGGAGGCTTTGCCATCTGACCTCGGGCAGCAGGCAGGGTACACCCTGAACTGGTTGCCAGCCAATCGCAGGTCACACATAGACAAACGACCATTCGCGCTCACGTCCACACCGAGGGACAATTTAGAGTGTTCCATGAACCTGCCATGCTTGTTTTTGGAATGTGGGAGGAAACCGGAGTACCCGGAGAAAACCCACGCAGGCACGGGGGAGAACAAATGAATGTGCATGCTGGGATAGCACTCCAAGTAGCACACATAGCAACTTGGCCCATCAATCAATCGCCAGAATTATCCAAATTACCGCTCCTGGCCTGGCTCACTTGGGGGGGGGGGGGCAAGAGTCTTTTTTGCAGTCGTCAGTACTCAACCTAATACATTCAAACACAAAATTAAGAACTCTACTATTTAATTAGAATGTTCCTGTTGAGTGAGCTGCCTGCTGCCGCATTGTGTATTCTATTCAGTCCAACGATTAACCCATATTAACTGCATTTTTTTAACTGCATTTTTTATAACCGCTGGCAAACAAAAGGACCATTTCAAAATGAAACAATGTTTATCTCCTAATATATTTTGACTGAAATCATTAATTTATCATTGACATTGCGGGATATTTAAATGTTGGTGGCGTCCCAGCGCCCCCTCGACAGTGTGCCTGATTTAAATAACAGTCATTTTTAGACCGAAGCACATGGCGCAGCGGCCGAATGTTGACATGCTGGCAGCCAACAGAATGTGTACACTGTGTACATTTCTATACATTCCGCTGCGAATATGCCCGCCGAGCTGTTGGAACACTCCAAGTGCAATCGCCACAAAGTGACCTTTGTGTCTGCGACGCCGAAGATTAGAATGGTGCTGTGCCTGCCTTGTGTTTTCACTAGCGGAGCCAACTGGCACAGCGCGGGCGTCCTCTCCCCACAGCTCCCAGTCTGCCGTGATGACAATGGCGAGCCCATCTCGCATGGCATGTAAAAACCACACACACAAAAAAGAAAAGTGCAAGCGGGCCGGCAGAGTTTTCTGCAGGAAACAACGCAACTGGTCCGTTGGCTCCTCTAAGGAAAATGGCTTTTTAAGAAGCGACTCTGATAGGACTTGAGACTACATGTCAGCTTTGAGCTCCACGCTGACTTTCTTTTTGAATGAAGAAAAGAGCGTTGGTGAGGATTCCGCATTTCTATCCTCTCAAGTATTGCATTTTCTTCAAAGTTCTAACAACCAAAAATGGCCTACATTTAAGTTTGCCACCAGCCACTCTTGCCGTGTCCTCATTTAAACTGCTGGCTTCATTAATAGTCAGTGCGTGTGACTGCGTGTGTGTGTGTAGTAAGCGTGTAACATCAGCAGAGGATGCATGTGGCACAACACTGATGAGTCCAAATAAAAGGGATTCAACATCTTTAGCTTTTTCACTGCTGTCGTCATGGGGGGAGGAAAAGGTTTTTGTACATGCCCCTTCGTGTGGCGGCATCCGGGCTATGCCACTGGCCCCAAAAGATCATAATTGACACTTCTGTTGGTCGTGTTGCAGTAACTCATTGGTAGAGAATACTGAGTTACACACAAATACACACAAAAAGATCATTCATATAAACAAAGCAGTTTGCAGACTTTGGCACGCGTGGCATGAGGAGCCGCACAAAGTGGAATGGCAGCTTGATGGTGTGGAAGAGTCGTTGGCTGTTCCACTTACTCGTGTATTGTTTGTGTTGTTTTGTTATGTGAGCTTAATTTTCAAATTGTTCTTTGCTGTTGCTGTATTCTAATCGATTTACAAGCCGATCGATTTTATAAATCAATCAATCAATCAATCAATCAATCCCCTTCCAATGAGTGCTTCATTGGTATTTATGTGTGTTGGAGGGGCAGGAGGACGCCAAAGTGGGATCTTGCACAAGGCACCATTCAAGCGAGGACAGCTACGAACAGGGCCAAAATATTAGAAACAGAATGATTGCAAAGTGCAACGCTGGGAAGCCATATTGGCAAATAAAAACATGGCTGACCCCAACGTCGGGTCGGCTCTCATCAGGGTGCCCCGAGGAATCACATAAGTATCCCACAGGTTGATTCTAAAAACAGCTCACCAGCGGTGGGACATCGTGATTTTCTGGGAATTGTAGAACTGATCATTCAAACCTTAAACACTTGGGAAGATTTATAGAAATGAAGTTGAACCTGTTGATATTTATCTGTGTCTTCGCTCATTAAAATCTTTGTTGACACTGATTGTGAGAAAGCATGAACATGATCAGCGTCTTCATGGAGCTAAATATCAACAATTATCATGACTAACACCTAATTCAAGGTAATTTGAGCATATTTGTTAGTTCAGACGTGTGTATGAAACTGGAAGCCCTACGTATTAATTAATACCCAAGAAGTAACTCTCACTTACGAAAAGGTCAGTGACCCTTGATCAAAACGAAACATTATTATCTTGGCGCCAGCGTACCTAATGATGTGGCCACGGAGTACAAATAACACTGCAGACTTGCCACCAACTGGCCGATCCCCCCCCCAGCCCCCACCTCAAAGAATTCTGCTTAAAAATGATCAAAAAAGTGAAACCTATTGTTCTTAGATTCCCTTTCCCCATCGTGTGATATCATATTTAATAAATCATCAAGAATAGAGTTTATGAATAATGCAGCGCCATCGCTAAGTGTACATTCTGTATCCTGTATAATATGCGATAACATGACACCGTGTGAGCTTTGAGGAGGGTCACAAAGAGGAGTGTGCCACATTTATTTCGAATAAACGTGACATAAATGCACTTAATAATGCATTATCCATTACAAAACATGAGCGGCTTATTTTCTATCATTTTGCAGGTCAAGAGTTGGATATTTTGAGGGGCGCCGCTAGCGTGGAAGACACAGCAACCTCTCACCTCGGCAGATGACTGCTGCCTGAACCCCTCAATAGCCCCACTGAGACAATAAAATGGCCGAGTGGCTATTGAACGGAACAAGCAGGAAGAAGGCAGACGCTTTATAGCGAGCCCGGTGTGAAAATGAAGATTTAGGAACAGTAAACATTGGAATTCTCTCGGCTCGAGGTCAAGCGGCCCAGTTACCTTTCCGGGGGCCTCTCCGCCCCAACCCTCCAGGGCGCCCGCAGGGGGAGACCCAAAACTGCACGGCACAGTTGTGGCCCTTCAGACTGAAACAAAAGAGCCGTCGTGGTGAATCACAGGCCTCGGACAATAATTACTAACTTGATTTATGCCAGGAATGCCTTTATTTGGGGGTAGGTGGGGGGCGGGGAGAAAAAAAAAACATTGGAGTATGCTTGGTCACTTTGCACTATTGTTTAAAATTAGAAGAGGAATACAGAACTAGTTCAGCTGTTCTAGGAGGCTTTTTGTTTTCATCCATGCTTTATTTTTTGAGAGATTTTTAAAAAATGTTTACAGTTATGTATTTACTTGGTAGGTGGTCCATTTTCTTTTTTTCTCTGCTTTACGTGTATGTATTTGCATTTAAGTTGTTCATTTTCATTTATTTCTGGTTTTTGTGAATATTTTTATGTATGTTAATTATTTTAATGCATCATTTTTGTATGTATGTTATACTTTTTGCGCTGGTAAACGTATTTCGTTTTCATTCATTGCATTTTTTTTATGCATATGGATTTTGATGAAAATTGTTCATTGTTGACGCCACCCATGCTAACAATGGAGTATGAAAAATAACTTCGCCATCTGATAAAGATTTGTTTTGATGAATTTGTAATATTGGGCAAAAGATTTTATAACCACATTTTGATGCTTGCTTAATTTGTACCCACTCTGGATGTATTTATGTTGTCGCTATTTCATGCACAAATTAGTATACAGGTAGTATTAGTCATGTGGTTTAAAAAAGGGATCAAAAGAATGGGGGAGGGGGTGACGCCAATTGTACAAAATTGCATGTTTTTTTCCCCAAATATCTTGTGAGCATTTTCTCACACATAAATTCCCGATTTATCCGACGATCGACATGGGCGCCATTTTAAGCGTGATCGGTGCATTATACTACATGACAAGTTTAAAAGTCTTGATCTTTTCACAGTGTTGTAGGAGAGGATTTGCTCGGCCCTTTTCATGTTGACAGTATTAAAAAGCTGAAAGGAGTGTGGGGGTATGGGGCGGGGGTTACTAGGGGAAGGGGGGGGGGAGCTGACGTCACGGACCGGGAGTCACCCACCGTGCGTTCGGCGTCTCCAAGTGAAGACTTATCCGCAAAGGAGTTGGGACGCACAATGCGGGCGGACAGGGCGTGAAAGTACGATCATCATCAGCCCTGAATGCAAAAAAGAAAACATATCTGCCACAAAAAAAAGGGAGGCTCATTCCAATTCAGCTGCGTTGTTAGGACAACGAGAACCATCCCTCAGATGATTAGTTCCACTTCAAAAGAATTTACTTTCCGCAGTGGAAACGTCCCCCTTTTGTGTCCTTACACAGGGGTTTATCAGACCTAAAGACGAATCGTATGTCTCGTCAGCCTGTTTATTATTCCTTCTGTTCACACTACAATTGTATTAAATAAATAGAGGAGCACTAACAAAGGCCTATTAGCCCATAAACATGTCCTCGCACACACAAAAAGAGGCAAAATCACAGTCCGTGCTAAACAATTTAGCTAGCAGTGAATGTGAAGAAGAAATAAAACACACCTCTTAGGCTCAGAATGTCCTGACACTGACACCATGACGCAAGCATGTTGTGTTGTGCCGTGTTTTGTCTTACCGTCGTTTGTCGTTGTGTGCCAAGAAGCGGCAGAGCGAATGCCCTTTTTTTTTTTAAATGCCTTTCGCCCCAAAAAGGATGAATGAAGCGTCCTTGTTCGTCTCTGTAAGAGAGTGAATGCATGTGTTCGGTTAGAAAGGCTACAAGACAATGGATAAAAACAGAAGCAAATACAGATTTTCACGTCAGGGAGCACCGTGGTGGATTATTAGCGCACAATTAAACGGGCGATGAAGTCAAAACGATCGTCATCGGGTGATACGAAGCGGATCAGAAGCAGCGGGAGACGATGCATGGATTGTTTGGAAGAGGCTCCATTT
>CAAKHF010000243.1:5495-26316 GCA_901007745.1 Hippocampus kuda
TTAGTTGCTGTCAGCCTTCTGTGTATTTCAGATTGGAGAAACGCGTAGATGTCACTTCAACTAGATCTCTCATGTCGTCTATCTGATGTGTACTTTGTGTTAGTGATCGTGGAATACATTAAGAATGGCTTTAATAAAAAGATGCAACTTCATTACAGCATTCCTAGCTCTTTCAAATTAAAGGATGCATGCTTCATTCAAGGCTGCAGGTGCATTGCCCTCCGACTCATACGCGACACGGGCCTCTCTGCTGGAGTCGCGTTTGGTTCTTATTCCGCGTGCGCCTGGATGTTTTATATTTGTCTTCCCTCTTTTTAGGCGGCTGGTGCTGCTACAGCAAAGAGACCTGTGATTCCAGGTACCAACATATCCCTCGACTGATGAGCTCATCGGGTTGGCCCCTGACAAAGACTGGTAAGTCAACTAATTGTACGGTACTTGGTCATATGCATTCCCATAAATAATTATTAAATCATGGATAAGGATGCCTGTTTAATTTCCGATTGCTTGATTTACAGGGCGTGGCATATTGTCATCCCAAGTAGCCGAGAATCCTTATTGGCACAACACGAACATTGTGTAAGAACCTCTATCATCAAATGTTTGGGTAACCGTGGGGTGGTTTACGGCTCATAGGTTCATCGGTGAGTGTGTCCTTTTCTGTAGATTCATCCCATACTGCTCCAGCGATATTTGGAGTGGCACTGGGCCTGCCCCGGCCCCTCCTCCAAGCCAACGACAAGGAAGAGAGAAAGAAAGGAACCGAAATACAAATGCAAGTGTGTCTCTGCAGAAAGAAAATGAGATTTACTACTAGCATGCCTATACCGCTCCTGCATTCCCTGTCTGTATTCCTTACCAGCTGAGTATGCTTTCATGGGATCGCTCATCATCCGAGAGGTCATCAAAGACCTCATTCCCAAAGGAATCAAGCAGGCCAAGGTTGTTCTGTTGTCTGGCACAAGGTAAGCTCATTTCACTGCTCAAGATGAGCGGCTGACTGCATCTTTTGCAGACAAATCAATTTCTGGCTCTTTCCTGACCACTTTTGCACATCACGGTCTTGACAGCCAAATACGAACAGTGATAAAAATGCTGCTTCAACAATACTCCTGCCACCTGAAATGGAATCCGATGTTAGTTTGAGAGTTGAGATGTTGGACTACATGTAGTGTAGCGGTTCACATTGCTAAATGCGTGCAGTTGCCACTTCACCTTCCCAACTGCATTGTGGCTGACTGTTGATCAGTCCATGTGTGGTTTGCCTTTCACAAGTTTGTGAGGATAGGTTCCAGCCACTAACCCTTGACAACGAATCGAACAAGTGGTATAGAAATGGATGGGTTTGATATGTCCATCCATTTGCTTTGAGCCCACCCAAATATTGCGGATGAGAGTTTTTCTGTAAAAGCGACTAAGTGATAATTGTAATCTTCCTGCAGTGCTGGCGGAACAGGAGTGTTGCTGAATATCGAGAGAGTGGCCAATTATCTGGAGCAGCTTGGTGCAGAGGCACAGGTCCGAGGTCTGGTGGACTCTGGCTGGTTTCTCGAAAGTAAACACCAGAGATCATCAAACTGCCCTGAAACGGTTACCTGTTCACCTGAAGATGCTATTAAGGTCGGCCTAAGGTAAAGCGATCCAAAATGGATGTAGGGATCTCTGCAACATTGTAATGCTTGTCATTCAAACGTGATCTGTCGACATTTATTACATGAATAATTAAGCCTGGTCTGTGTTGTATGGTTTGTCAGGTTGTGGAATGGTGCGGTACCTGGTAGGTGTCGTCGGCTCTATAAAAAAGGGGAGGAGTGGCAGTGCTTCTTTGGCTACAAGCTGTATTCTACCTTGACCTGTAAGTGGCCTTCAAAATCAGATTCACCATTTCGTACAGCTCAGTTTCAACAGCAGATATGTCCTTTTTATTATTTTATGCTTTGCAAGGTTGTCAATGCATTGTGCCCCTGTGTGACAAACTAAATATACTTTGTTTGCACAAATATAAGGATTCATTATTTTTCTGACCAAAATCACAAATTCGGAGACCAATAGCCACCGCTTGTCTCTGCTTGAATGCTTGTTGTTGCATTCTGTTTTATTTTTTTGTTTGTTAGTTGCATGATACACCTTAAATGGTAACAGGCATTAAATGTTAATTATTATTGGGGGGGAAATAAATCAAATATTTGTTGATACAGTCATTTTCTATGGTATTTGAATGACCCGGGTTTACCCTCCTTTTACTGTTGGATTGCATTTGTTGGTTGCGCAATACCTGCTGCTTTCTTCAGTCGTGTCTTGGTGTTGACAATAAGAGAAACAGGATGTAGAATGTTTGGCAGAATGTGAAATTTCATAAAATACAGAATGTAAAGACTGGGCCAAAACAATCAGTAACCAAGCAAATAGACTGTAAAGGTAAAAACTGCGGAATCGTGTTGAATTGTGTACCTTTGTTTCTGTTAGTTATCACCACAAATTCAAACTCATGCCAAGAACAGCATGACCAACTTTTTCAGCATTCATTTGAGGTGTTAGGTTCCTCAGTCCAAAGACTTTGGAATATGTTCTACAGAAATGCATATTAACAGTAAATTCCAAGACAGCAAAGCAAAAGAGGGTGATAGTTGTCGAAGCACAGATGTCCATCCGGATTGCTCGAGATTTCTCAATTCATTTCAGCTCAGTGATCGCATTCTTCAGCATTACTTTTTCTGAGTTAAATGCCAGTTGCGGGTACAGTACCTTTTTGTTTTCTCTGCAGCCCCTCTATTTGTTGTGCAGTGGCTATTTGATGAAGAACAGCTGAAAGTGGAGAACATCTATATTGGAAGACAGCACATGAGCAACGAACAGTGGCAATACATACAGAACCTAGGCAGAGAGTTGAAGAACTCCCTGAGAGATGTTACGTATGTTCACAATGAAGAACTTGCTGAAGCATAATATAATTAAGTAGCAACCTGACAAATAACGTGCCCTTTTTTTGTTTCTGTGATTCTTCAGAGCAGTATTTGCGCCTTCCTGCCTTTCCCATACAGTGATTACTAAAAGGTATGATTGGATATGTGGTGATTTCATGTGCTCCAGTTCCATAGGCTTGCATTGAAAGAATATTAATTCTTAAACACCAGAGATAGTTATTGATACGTTACAAGTTGTCACTACTCATTTTTGTCCTTACTTGCACCCACCTGCTTGTTGTTCTCTCAGCAACTGGATGGCTTTCCAAGTTCGAGGCACTTCTCTACCGCGGGCCCTGCACTGCTGGGACAGGAGCTTGGAAGCCACTCGCAACAACAGAACTCCAGCCAAAGGCTGTCCATTTCACCTGGTAGACAATTGCCATTGGCCTCAGTGTAACCCCACCTGCCCCCCCCTGGTGGACCAGGCAACGCAACAGGAACTCACCTTGCTCCAGATGCTGGTAGCCATGGGTCTTGATCTTCGGAAGCTTGGCTTGAATCCTAAAAAAGACAAAGATTTCCTTGCAAGCATGGGTGGCAACAGTGGCTAACTTTATCAGTGCAGAAGAGAGGCCAAGTCAGGTGTTGACGTATGTAAGCATCAAAATAGTAAAGAAACACGGGTCATGCCATATCCTCCGTGTGTCAAGCTTGAGATCCAATTGTCAAGTTTTTTCCCTCTCTCTTTGTTTTGTTTTTCTTTCCTTTAGTCTTGCGCAGGGCCAGTGTTTCCATTTCAAGCAATGTGAGGACAAAACAATACACTTTAAATCTTGAACTGAGCATGGTGGACAATGAGGGTCACATTTATAAAAGACTTGAGGATCGCACAACTGTCTACTTCACTCAAACAACAGTTTGTTTCCTTATAGTTAGCAACTTTTGTCCTTTTTTCCACCCCAACTAGCGGCGTGGAACATATATTTATTCATATAATTTCTACCCAGTCATTTGTCAATTTAGTTGTGGATTTCACCAATCTACCATTATTTAACAAATGTTGATGAGCATGAATTAGATGTATCATTCAATGTATGGGCATAAAATTGCTCCCTGTTCTAACTGTAAACTGTACACAAGCAGCCCCGACACACTGACAATTTTTTTTTTTTTGTGACTTATTCATCTATAGCCCACAAGGCAACACTAGCATATTTATACACATATATTTTACTGCATGTTAAAGTAATCTCTGTCCTACATGTGTTCTCTCTGATGTGTATCACAAGGGTATTATGATTCAATCAAATTTATTCCCAATAAAGATTCCATTATTTTGAAAAAAAAAAATCATTCCTTTTTCTTTTGCATGAACAAATAAATAACTAGTCAATAATTTAAACAAACATCCCAAACAAATTACGGTGCTATCCTCATTGCGGTCATTGATGAGCTGGACTCTCTTCTAGTTGACTTCAGGTGGGAGGTAGACCCGGACTTGTTGCCAGCAAATTGCAGTGTATGTACAGACAAAGAACCATTTATGCTCACATACACAAAATCAATAAACCTAATGTGCATGTTTTTAGTATGTGGGTGGTACCCAAAGAAAACCCATGCAAGAACTGAGAACAATTGCAAACGACACATAGGAAGGCCAGAGCCCAGATTTCAACCCCCAACCTCAGAACTGTAAGGCAAATGTGCAAAACACTACCCGCCAAGGCGCATGAAACAATTATAACATATCAAAAGTGAAAATGGTAATAATTTGATTAATCGTGTTCTTCAACTAAATTTAAAGTGGAATTGTTCCAGCAAGAAAAAAAATAGAACGTGTAGTTATTCATCCTCACCGCACGTAGGCGCCAAATTAAATTTGACATTTGTATTATTTGGAAATCGGGAATTACAGCAATGCTTTAAAATTAGAACATAAACATAAAAATAAATAAAATACAATATATAATCAAAAGAAGCCAGAGTAAATGTCAAGATCATTAAAAACGGGGATTTAGTGATACATAATGGACGGTTCCACGTTTCCCATAATACACTGCAACTGCATTCTACTTCCTCTTTCCGCCATATTGCAGAGCCGGTGAGATGTCTTTTGATATTGTCACATACAATCCATTATAAATCTACTTCATCTTATTGTGAATACTTTAATGTTGATAATGCTCTTGAAGTATATTTATGTGGTAACTTTTTGAAGTGTTCATCGTCCCTTTCTATCGCTTCACGGCATCACATGAGCGACTTTTTCTACATGCCATCCGTTCTGCTGCGGCCGAGCAGTGCCTACCTCGTAGGCGCCTTAGAAATCGTGAACAAACCATTTTACGGAGCATACGCAGACGGTGCTTCGTAAGATGTGCGGCGAATGTTTACAAGCATTGTACGCCATAGAGAGCCTCTTACGAATGTTCGCGTTAGGACGGCGCTGAAAGCGAAGCACAGCTAGTTTACCAACCTGTCTTAAGACAACGGCTCTGTGGTGTGTCGTGCACTGCTGGGCTTTCCAGCCAAAATGTGTAGAAAGCTTGCGTTTACACTTTCGTGCTTTTGTCGAAGCCGCTGGCTATCTCAGAGTGGGTCCGTGTTGGTCTTTGATGCCAAATGTCAAGAATGCTTGCTTGTGTGTGAATTTATATTTTTATTATTGTGTCGGTTTTGACCCTTACGCAAAAAAACGCATTTCTGTTAATACTTAATTGATTTGTGTTAGAAGAGTTGAGATTGTTGAACCTTAATGTGAGTATTAAAAGACAAAACGGGTGAAGCTGTTCCCTTTCTTGATTTTTGAAAGTGATTTGAAAAATTGGTCTCTTCACCTAGCATTTTGTTTTCTGTAGGCATCATGGTGCGCATGAACGTTCTCGCAGATGCTCTGAAGTGCATCAACAATGCTGAGAAGCGTGGGAAACGACAAGTCCTCATCAGGCCATGTTCCAAGGTCATTGTGCGCTTCCTGACTGTCATGATGAAGCACGGTACGCGTTCATTGTCTTCATGGTTTTGCATTTCTGAATTGACTCATTGGCCCAAAAGTCTTGTCAGTCAGATGTTCTTTAACACAGATTTTCATGTCAACATTTTCCCAGGTTACATTGGTGAGTTTGAGATCATTGATGACCATAGAGCCGGAAAAATAGTCGTCAATCTCACGGGAAGGTTGAACAAGGTAAAGTTTTGGTCCATTCCACTCAGCAACTTCTTACTCTGATGTTAGTAGGTTAATGACTTGTTTTTACACTTGCTTGCTTGGTGTCAATTCACGGTCCAGTTATAAGATATTTATCTGGAGTAGCTGTCCGGAAATAAATTGCATTTGATATTTGTGCCTTTGTTTCATGCAGTGTGGCGTGATCAGTCCACGTTTTGATCTTCAGCTCAAGGATCTGGAGAAGTGGCAGAACAATCTTTTGCCTTCAAGACAGTTTGGGTGAGAATTGCACACTTGGCTTTGCATTCCACGACTGATTAGGTTTGGGATGATACAGTTCACAGTTTGGTATGGAACGTGTTTTTTGAGCCATGGATGGGTATGTTTTTCGTGCATAAAGAGAATATATTTTTTTAATACTCCAAATAATATTTCTTTTGCTTATCAGCAAAAGATGTGTTTTGTAGTGTATTTCAGGTGAACTGTTGTGGAAACGCAACTCTTAAATGGTAAACTGCCTCTTATTCCTTGACAAATTGTGAAATAATTTGATGTATGACATGTACGTCACACAAAAAAAAATGTAAACACATTCTCTCTTGATGGGTAATTTTATATCCTGATAAGAAGATATATCCCAGTGTATTATTTTCCCTGAAAATTACATGAAATGAATGACAATTTTTTCTTATCTCTTTTCAGTGTATCAATTAAAATTTCAAAAACACAAAACCTAATAAGATTAATAAAATAACACAAATAAATCCAGTGGCCAAATAAATAACATTCAAAGTGTCTGAAATTGCAACCAGCTTTCAAATAATAAAGTCGTGAAAGTTTCAAATAAAGTAACATTCAAGAATACCCTCATTTAACCAGTGCAGTTGCTCATAACTAAGGCCGTATACCACTGAGTGGCGTGGCGAAGGTTTGCGAGCAGTTGTGAAAGTTGCAAACGTTTTGTCAGATTTTGTTCAGGTTCTCAAATACATTCGCCAGATGTTCAAGACAGTATTAATGGTAGCAGACAGGTTTTCTTGTCGCCCAGTGTTTGTGTTGGCTGCTAAATGCTATCTTTGCAACAAGAAAACATATTCAAAATGTGTTTGAGACAAAAACTATTTGCGACCGTTACAAATGTTGGCGAAAGTCTTTGGAACCGTTTGCAACCTTGTACCAACCCTAACTTTCACTACATTTGCAAACCTTCACTGCTCAGTGGGATATGAGCTGACTAGGCAGAGTTGTGCCTGTGCTGAAGCCCATGGCTTATCTGACTGTGATCTCGGTCTAAACACTAAGGGCTCTATGCAAAAGGAATATATAGATGAAGAAGAAATATAGGTAAGGTTGTTTGGCTACTGGCTACACGCGTAGATCTATGGATGCCATGCTAGCTCAATGTGCTGAGCTGTAAATAGGGCTCATAAAAACAAAAGATTTGGAAGATAATACATTAAACAGTATAAAAATGATAGGGTTATATGGCAGGATACACATTTTCTTTTTAATACTGTGAATCATAATATGATCGCACAACACTACGTGGGCACAGAAAGGAGCCAGCCATGCCTCTCGTGCACAGCGCTGGGGTGGGATGGCGCCATCGCCTCAGACTGTGAAAATGATTCATAGACGGTTATTTTTACTGCAAATTATAAATGAGATTGGAGTGGTAAAAGGTGCACAAATAACATCCGTATAGCTGATATAAATTTCAAAGAAGTTTTTGTTATTCCTCCAAGATTCTTAACAGAAGGGTTAAGGGAAGAGTTTATGGATACTCCAGTCTTTAATAATTTGGTCCTGCCGCCAGTTTAGCACTGGGGTTTGGGACCCATGTCTTCTACTTATAAGTGACACACGCACACTATGAGAAATTACAGTCGATACAGATAACAGCTAATTTCCTGCTCTGTATGGCTGATACAATAACCGATTATTATTTTAAAAAAAAAAACCTTTCAGTCCCACTTTGTAATGTAGGGGGGTTCAAGGGTGTTATATAATAGTGGTCAGCCACATTGTACAGTTGCATGTTTTGCTACAATCTGAACTCTTGCCGCTTCAGATGGTGAGGCAATGAGCAAACTCAAAAGCTCTGATGGGTATAGTACCTGTTCAAGTTTTAACACCCCAACTACTGTTTTATATATATTTAATATGTCAAAACTAAAGCAATGAAATGCTGTATTTTCACGACCTTACAGCACACCGTATTAAAAGGCATGTCAGTTACTGTTGCTATTTCTATATTTAACATATACATGACGCATTGTATTAATGGATACAGGTATGGTAAAACATATGCTAGCTAAAAAAAAAAAACGGTTGCATGCATGCTAGCGTATGTTTTTTAAAAGGCAGCGGGAGCAAAACTGAATTTGGTTGTACTTTAGTCAAGTATTTAACAAATTGCTCGCATGATTTATTTTTGATCAATCTTCCTCAAATCCATCAAAGCCCTAATCGTCTATCCGAATTGAACAGCGAGGCAAGTTCACTGTCAAACACGCCAGGTTCCCTCATGTCATTGTCAGTCAGCCGTTGACCGGGTTTCGCTGAAGGATGCCTCGGCTACGGCTCTCATTCAAGTGAATGGGACCGTGCACCTATGAAAATGTTAGCCTTAATTTTCAATTTTGAAAACCGATAAAAGTGACATCATTGTTTTCAATATCTGGCTGATAAAATTATTGGTCCGATAAATGTTATGCATCCCTACTACTATTCTTTAGCGTGCATTCCATCTTTTTGTGGCGTCACACCTTTCAAAGTGGTCCAACATTTTTCATGTTTCTGAAGCCACGCGGTCCTGTTCAGCTTGCCCTGGTACATGGAATTTGGAGTGGGGTGCCAATAGTTGCATCAACTATCAAGCTTGTCTTTGTACCCGCCGCAAACCTCCTTTACTTTTGAATCTATGTACTCTAGCTGCATCTGCCCCCAAACTGTGTGACATTATATCATTGTGGCAATTCCACTGGTGTGGTAAAGGCTTTTTTCTTTCTGATGCATTTGATTGAGTGCATTATCATTATCTTCCTGAAGTTCTTTTTGTATGAATGACATCAAAGTGATTTGGGTCTGAGGTCTTCCCCCTCTGAGAGCAAAATTCAAGATGTCCGAGTATGGTAGTTTTGGCGTCAGCATCCTAGCCTTCCGTCCTTGCTCTGGAAACTTGCGTGTCCAAGTATCCATCTGTTTTTTGTTTAACTACTTATTTATGATGCGGAGAGTACAAGCGGGGACTTGGATGACAAATGCCGTTTTTAAGACAAATATTGCTTTTGTTTACAAACTGCTTCTGTTTGAAAACAGCCTAACGTGTCACACACAGATGCACGTTTTTGTTCATAATTACCTTTTAATATGGCTCATGTGAAGGAAGCCCTGCTGCTGTGCATTGTTTAAATTGTTGCTTCTGCAGCGCTATTACCGCTCTTCTGCAGCATGTAACACCTTGCCCCTAATGCATTGGGCCGGGCCCCACCGTCTGCTTGTTGCCATGGGTTTGCGCTGGCCGTGGTTTCTCGGGCTGCAACAGATGAAAGCTAGACAATTGTATTCACATTCGTTTTTTGTACATTTGGTTTGAGCTTACGGTTGCAGAACATGTTTGTGAGCCAAGATTCTGCTGTACTTAGGTTTGGTGTGATAGTTGTCAAGTTAGCGCAGTGGCACACTCTGTAGCATCCAAGCTCAACTGTACAGTGCTGAGGATCCATTGGTTTGATTGAATTTAGTACAACTTTATTGCCAAGTAACCCGATTTTGTACCCAGTTGGTACACACTAACTTCACAACTACTGTACATCATCCGTGGTGCCACTGAAAATTGTTCATTTGTTTGATCATTAAATACAAAATAGCTTTGTTCATCCGATCTTATTCCATCGATTACTCGGGGAAAGCCGCTTTTTGTGTGTCTTGGGCATTTCAGAAAACGGCCACTCACACAAGCGTCATTTGCAAAATGAATACAACATAGTAGTGTACCCACCGTTAACTATTGTGCCAATAAATTGTTTGAGATGAGGAAATTACCAGTGCATCCTACTTAAATGTCTTACCTTCATGATGTATCACTGTAGCGAGAACTTTTTACATTTTCCATAAATTTCACGTGAAAGACGTTTTGTGAGAGAGATGGTAAATGTGGTCCTCTAGGAAACCTCTGAGAACAAACACTTGAGGCAAGCAGAGGATGTGTTTGTCAGTCGTTAGCAAAACAGGCGTCCATCGCTGATGGACCTTCCATCCATGCCCACCTCTTGGAAAACGTACTAAAATATGCGTGTTGCATCATAGGTCAAGCCACACATAACCAGAGGCCCTACTCATGTTTGGTTTTGAGTTGTAAATCTGATCAGCTAATGTTGACGTTCTGTTGGTTAGTGCTGTTCAGACCTGCTGGGTCTTTTGCCATGTTTGTTTTGGAATTGTTTGCTTAAAATGTCATTTTCTTGTGCATCTATTGCAGACTACTGTAACCTTGTAATTTAACAGTTTGGGGAGCTAACAAATGTGGAATGTACCAGGTTGAAGTTCAACTTTGGTGATAAATGACGTTATCTCGAGCCTTGGTGCATATTGTATTGTTTGAGGAATCTTCAGAACAAAGGTCAACAGAGTTACTATTTCGTTCACTTTTCTTAAATGTGAATGAGTTGACTGAACTCTGGCCTTTATTCCAAAAAAATGTCCACTGGTGTCTGTTAGTATGTTAGTACAATTTAGCAAAGCATGTAAACGAGGCTGTACCAAATCTTTCCCGACAGCCTATAATGCTTGTGTATTTATATTTGCTGTGTGGATTGTACTGACGAATCCTGAATGTTATCCTTTCTTTCTAGATACATTGTACTTACCACCTCAGCTGGCATCATGGACCACGAAGAGGCCAGACGGAAACATACAGGAGGCAAAATCCTCGGATTCTTTTTCTAAAATGTAAACAGAAAATAAAATCAACCAAGGAAAGTTCTTGGTCCTCTCGATTATTTCATTTCACTTAGCAACATTCTTCTTCTGAACTGATTTTTATGTAAAAAGAACTGGGTTGAATTACATTAGATTACAGAGGGGATATTTCATTGAAGAATTCCACCATGTTTACTGACCAACTAATTTCTTGAATATTACATTCACCCCGAAAATTAACCTCAACCACAGATTTTTTCTTTGTAGTCCTATTTTACAATCCGATCGGCTTGATCTGCTAAAAAATGGTTTTAACTGCAGTAGCTCCATAGTCATTTGATATGGGTATTTCCAATCAGACATGCAAAAAATGCATACCACACACTTAGTTGCGTGCATGAATTATGTTAAAATGACAACTATGTACATTTGTAGCATTAGACAAATACATTCAAATGAAAGTTGTTTTTTCCCCAAAACTCCTACCTTTTTTGGGGGGGGGACAAAGTTTGATGAGTGAAAGTATCTGAGCTACTCACAGCATCTGTTCTGTGTTGATTTTTTTCTGTTAAACTGCAGTTGGTCATACGCTGGTTCAACATGTACATAACCTGTACACTTTAGTTGCTCTCAAGTGTGAATCGTTGCAAAAGTTGTGCATCTTTTACAATGCCACAAATGTGTACCCCTGCGTTCTTGTGATCATTTCCAGTTGTCCTCGGTGTATTTTGTCTTGTCTCCAACTGCCTTGTTGTCATCTGACCTTACAGTAGAGGTGAACCAGCGAGCCACTAATGGAACATCGCTGTGCAAAGCGCCCCTTGTGGACTTTTTAACGCACACAGAGAAGACGTGCCTCGGGGCTTTCACATCACGACACACTAATAATGCTGCTGTGGATGCTGCTTCGGTGCTAGCCTTTCTGCTCTATTGGCAATTTATTGCACTCATAATGTACCGTGAGCTTTCACATTTAAGTTTGACTTAAGTGGTCTTGAGACTGACCAGTTTATAGCCCTTGCAGGACCCCTAGAAGCAACTACTGTAAATGCCATCACTATTTTTTTTTTAATTACATTTTTCCCGAAAGACAATCCCAGAAAGCAGTCAGCTTGAAATGTTTGACTCCGGAAGAAACGTATTGCTAATAAGGTCTTGTATTAATTGATTCCCATTGAGAGATGAAACAAAAATTCCTTGAGTTTCGCTAAATTAACATCGCCTGGAGTACCTCTTTATTTTTTTTATCACGTCGGCCTGTAGACGAGAAGAAACTGAAAACATCTTGACGACTATCGCCCCCCGACTACCTCGTCACTGTTCATTCATGTGCGGATCAGGGTGCGCGACCTGGCAGCCTCGAAACTGATTTTTACGTTCGAGGTCTCGAGCGATGCCCCCGAAGGACTCAAAATCCTGGCAAAGGTGAAAGGCTTACAAAGTTAAATACATTAACGGGGAATCAATGTTTGTTTGGCCTGTTTTTACAGCAAGACAGAGGGGACCAAATTGTTCTCCTAATCTTGGCATAAAACCTCCAAGTGTTTCCGCTCAGGTTCAAGCTTTTGACAGGATTTTCTCAAAGTGGCCACACGATGGCAGTAGTGACCCCTTGTACAACTGAAGCATCGGACTGCTCGGCAAGGGCTAGGATTTAACGGTCAGATTTATAGAGATGACTGAATTAAAATCGGAATCGTGGAAAAAGTCTGAAACGTGGAGTTAACAGATATTTTAACCTCCCTGTGGTCCTTTGATGCCATAAATCAACAATGAGGGAAGGAAACCCGAGATCAAACGGAAAAGTGATTTTAGGCAGTTTTGGGTTTGAAATATTCTTAACATGTTGTGCAAGAATGCATACAATTAATCTTGCTGTGGCAGAATCTTACAATAGCTACTTCTTGCAGTGTGCATTCAAGATTCTTTTGGGAGTACATTTAATAATTTGCTCATTGTCACTCTGACAATGAAGTTGTGGCAAACAATAACCACGTTATGTTGTCCATTCCAAACAACAGAAAGAGAGATTACAGTGAGGCAAAGCGAACTCACCCTGCCTATTCCAGACAGCCTCTGTAAGAAAACAATGCGTTCACCTTTCCTCAGCTTGTAAATGAATCAAAAATAAATAAATACGCTAAATTCGCTAACGGTCACCAATTTTGGGGGGGACACAGTGTTATGTATTTTTTCAGTTTAGAAATAGGAAAGTTTGTGTATTGTATTCATTGTGAATATTCATGCTTATCAGCTAAAAAAAAAGTGTGAAGTTGAGAAAATGTTCCTGTATCCTGAGCCAGCTGATAATGCCCTTGAAAATCCATTTAGAGGATTATGTAAAAATTTGTCTCATCTCAATGCTTTTACAGTAATTGTACATAACTATAACTGTAATTCCTGTATAGTTTACCATTTTGACTGGTTATATATATATTTGTGGTGATATCACGTGTTTGACTTTACACTTCACCTCCACTGTATTCTCCTTGCCTGCCACTGCTACAACTGATGCAACGGCGTCTGGCTCTTGCTGTTGTCAGTTTCGCACATTCGGTGACAATGTGGAAAAAAAGTGGACACCTCCGGTAGTTGTATTGTGCTTCCTTCATAAAGTAAAGGGATAGGTTTGACTGCCAGATATCAGTAAACTGTGATGTTTCGAGGTGAAATAGCGGGCTATTCATTGTTGTACAATACTACGCTGCTAAACTCAGTGTACAGTACATATTTCACTTTTTTCACATGCTCTCTCTGTCCATCTGCCTAATTTAACAGCTTGATCCAGGGTGGCGGGAGGTTCGGCTGTAGATGCACGCGGGGTGCGATATGATGAATGGGATAGTTAGGACATAGTGAATTTATAGCTGCGAATGCAGCCATCCATTGTCGTGTGCATCCCGCAGCTGTCCTCAAGGGCGTCACGCTCCTCCAGAGTCCCATCTTGGGTGACTAACCTAGTGATCCCTCTGCTGCCGCTGTGGAAGCAATCCAATGCTGCAGCTGTCATCAATGCATGTTAAGCAACGGTTAATTAGCAGCCATTGAGCACAGGCTGTACACATAATATATAATGGGTGACAGCAACTGGCTCAGTTTATTTATCAGGCTTCTCATGTGTTGGCCATAGATCACCTCGAGCATACAGTACAGTCTGGCCATCTCCATGGAGAACGTCGGCTGTTGAGGTGTCAAGCGCAGGGTTAGAGGTGCGAATTGATAAACGTACATTGACATTGAATAAAAAATACTTCATACAGATGTCAGGGCCAGCGAGGCGTTCTCTGCTGGCCTAAACATGGAAGCATTACTTCCAGTATGGCATATGGATTAGGGCTGGGCAATATAACTTTATCGTATTCAATCAAGAAATGAACAATCAAGATATTAATAGCGAAATGAGGACGCCATCAGTCAACGTGATCTTGCCACGCTTGTGTTGCATAAAAATATCAGTTCACCCAACCACATTCCTCCTTCCAATTTTGGCGTTGAGCGACAGCCGATGCCAATCATCTTGCAGAGGGGGACGCGCGGAGTGAGCGAGGGACACACGCAGCCGCTGCTGTCTTGACAGCACACACACAAAAACTCCATTTCTGTGTTTGCTGTCAAGTACACACGGACGGTACACATATTTTGTCTTTTAGAACATTATGTTGAGTGGTCTTGCAGTCTTTGGACCCCCTTCAAAATTACATGGCACCAGAACAGACAGAAGAATATAGACACAAAACAATATATATGACATACGCCTTTGGGCTCAGCATCATCTTTACCACGATAGAACAATTCAGTCCACATCACGACAGATGTTACTCTGATACACCTGTCGATCTCGTGCTCCCTCCTACCCTCGCACGTGAAAAAATATCCCAATAAACTTGAACTCTTCCCCTTGTGGCAGGATCTCATCCCCGACCTGCAGAGGGAATTCCACCTTTTTCCGACTAAGGACCAGGGTCTCAGATTGGGAAGTGCTGATTTTCATCCCAACCACTTCAACAGTCGGCTGCGAACTGCTCCAGTAAGAGTTAGAGTTCCCAGCTTGAAGAAGCCAACAATACCACATCATCTGCAAAAAGCAGAGTTGTAATACTGAGGCTACCAAACCGGACCCCATCAACATCATGAGGGAGTCCGCAGGGTGAATGCTCTCTCACACAACCACCAAGGACTCCAAAAAGCATGGAAACTCTGAACTGCTGTTTGGTGCATATTAGCACCCTCAACATATGTGCCATTGGATTCCACCCTGGGCCGTCGCTCACATTGCCCACACACACTGGCCTTGCTCACTTCAACAGTTGGTTGGCACAAATGTGCCACAGGAATGCTGCAAAGAATGACATGAAGCTCCTCAACTCCTCCAACAGCACTGCATGAAGCTCTTCAACTCACTGTAGTTTTGTAGGTTGCTGTCACATGATACCAAAGCTGCAAAGCACTCCCATGAAGCTCCTACACCGACTTCAACATAGTTCCTTTGCAGCAAGATGGCACCAAAAGCATATTAGACATGGCTTTGGTCTTAACATAAAATTATTGAAAAGCTGAGTTTTTCGAGCAAATGAAGGCGGATACCCCCCTCCCCACCCACCAAAAGAAAATATCTGCAAACAGGATGAAATGAATCTGCAAGTATTCGGGTTAACACTGTCTTGACAATTTCAACAGAGGACGTTGTCTCATGCTATAGTGTTTTACTTTTTGAGTCACTTCTCAGATATGCATGTATTTTCCAACGACATCATCTTGTCACCGCATAGTTGAAGTTGAAACATAGTTGACAGTTCAACTATACCACAACGTTTACGTTTCAGAGGGGCAGTGTGATCAGATATGGGCAAATACAATATCAATACAATATAAATCAAAGTGTTCTGGGGCTTACGTCGATGCTTTTAAGTTTCATTCAAGCATGTGAGTGTATTTGTAGAGAGATCACAGCTGAAGGAATGTAGCTAGCAGCATTGAGGGGATGTATGGGTGGTGCCGGTTCTTGGAGATGTCTGAGGTCAGAATGTGTTGACAGCTTCCTGAGGCAGATGAGAGAGCAAAAGATGCTGTGCCTCACAACACAACACTTTGTATTTGTCGGTAAATAACACTTCCTCGGGGTTTGTTGGAGGATAGAGGTGTTTGATGGAAGATAGTGTGTGTGTGTGTGTGTGTGTGTGTGTGTGTGTGTGTGTGTGTCTGTGTGTGTTCATGTGGCATCCATGCATATTGAAAAAACCCCCCGCAAATGTATCAAAACAGAGAAGATTAAATGTTAACACGGCTTTCAAACGCTGTTGAGAGTGATGATGCATTCAAGTGAATGACTATGATGAAATTCAATTTCTCACCTCTCCCTGTAGAGGCAATCATTACTTTGCTCCATTCGGTCATCTGTCCACCATCAGCATCACTTGGCCTCATCCTTTATAGCTTGCAGGTGCAAAGGTCAAAGGAGCTGTGATCTAGACCGCTATTCCATGATGTTGGTGCCTCACTCTTCACTTGGCAGGCTCCATATTGATTTGATTAGTTGATAATTAAAACTTGGCAGGTTTGGTTGGGTGCAAAGACGACCGCTCAATTAGCAGGGTGTCGGAGGATCTAATCTCCCCCCGTCTTCTCCCCCCTTTTCGTTGTCTCCCTGCTCTATCACACATCTCCATGCTGTTTAATGAGTTTAAAAGATGAAAGAAGAGGGAGGGCGTGGGGGGGGGGGGTTACTCAGAGCCAAGACACAGAGCATTCTCCAGGAGCTAAAAGCATCCAGCCCTGTAATCCTTAAACTAATCTTTGCTTAAAGATGTGGTTTGTATGTTGGAAAGAAAAATACCAGCTTCCAGCGGGCGTTTGTTTGGGCACATTGCCTCCAGCAAGCCTTGATGCTTACGCCATTCTCCTCGTCTGGCATAACAACTGACTAACACATGGGCTGTTGCAGCTTTAGAGGTGCGCCTCTGGCAGTTATGAGCTTAGACATCCTCTCTTTGTCTCTGTCAAAAAATCGCTTTTATTGTTTTCTTTTCAAAAAAGAGGGTAATGGTGGTTGGTTATGAAGACAATTTGGTTCCATTTCCACCGAGCAGGCCAGCAAAGTACATTTCAGTTTTATCATTTGTGTTTCTATTGCGAAAGGAGATGTAGAGCAGTCCTCAACTGTTGCCACCCCGAGACCCGCATTTTTCTAGTTTTAAGTTTCAAGTTAAGAACAAACAAGAGAAAATGTTTTGTTTAACAGTAGCCACTGAAAACACATGTATTGTATATTCTATTTTTAAATGTTGTTTCAAATAAATTTCACATCACACCAAAAGTATCTTCCCCAAGATGTCCACTAGCCACAGGCTGAGCTACCCAATATTTTAAATGGAGTAAACTATTGGCAAGCGTGGGCAGTTACACTTCCAATTGCTTCCCTAATTGTTTCCGTGTGGGAATTTGAAAGGTCTCAGTACTGTATTGGAAAACTGAAAAGAGAAAGAATTTTCTAGCCGCCTGCAACATGATCCACCAAGTGAGGATCATGTCCTTTTTTTTGTAGCAGCAGCACTGCACTTCACACTTAAAGCCCATCTTTTCAATCAACTCCCCACCATCTAAACAGGACAGTCATTGTCAAAACGGATTAGCTTCTGTACGCGACTCTAATCTTAGTTGACATTTACAATCACTTATGGCGAAACAATGTCTTCTCGAAGAAGACATTTCAGATGGATAAAACTCATAGCCCACCATATCCGGTTTATGTAAGACGAATATTATGTTGAAAATGAACAACACTGCCAAACTCATGCCTACATTTACCAAAATACAGGACATA
Source organism: Hippocampus kuda (assembly GCA_901007745.1). Lineage (NCBI taxonomy): Eukaryota > Metazoa > Chordata > Actinopteri > Syngnathiformes > Syngnathidae > Hippocampus > Hippocampus kuda. The sequence goes on from CAAKHF010000243.1 coordinate 23,314, forward strand.
ACAGCTCTTAAAAATGTTTAGCAGTGTCAAGACTGGCTATCACAACCCCAATTACACCCTGCTTCTGCTAAACCAGACAGGCAGGCCCTGCATTCATTAGTTAACTCTACACGTTGTATAATATTTACAAGTAGTAATTAATGGGACTGCAGAGATGGACCAGATTTTGGCAGGGGAGCTGGCAAAGCTCAGACCTGATCAACCATAGCTTTTATGCAGTCCATTTGGTCGGCGAGCAGCTAGTCTAAAATGTCAGCAACCTGCCAACTGTTGGTGCCAGTGGAAGTTGATGGAGGGCCTGAGGCAATTCTCTTTAAATTAGCCTGCAAAACAGACTATCTATGGTAGGAATGCAACCAGTTGGTCCTTGTGTGTGCATGAGAAATACTTTCCCCTGATTTGCATGGATAACGTGCAGATATGTACTCATCATTCAAAGACGGTCTAATTATTATAGCGTGTTGTTTCCCAAACTCCTACAAGCCAAGGGACATATTGCACGGATTGAAAAATGTTGTCTACAAGGGTGGGGAGGTTGGGGGAATGATGGGGGTGACAACGGAAGAATCTGAAGCATTTGCGTGAAGACAACGAGCACAATGGCTATCAAATCTTCGACATGACAACTTTATACCATCGCAACATACAAGGATATGCTCCCGATTAATTTATGCCAGCTCCTTTTTTTCCTGAGCAGACGTGATGCTTACCCGTTTGCATACTGATGCAAGTTTCTGTTCACATTGCTGTTTAACATTAATTTTGTAGGAATACAAATGTACTTACTTTAACATATGTTTTGAGATACAGTACTAAAAACCCAATGAAGTCAACTGATTTTCAGTGTCCCCCCAAGCGCGTCTCCTTGTACGCAGCGAGCAAGCTAATGTTGCTTGAAAGGCTCCCACGTTGTTTATCGGGACACAGAAGAGTCATTATAAGACTGCAAGCTTTTGACAGCATTGAAGTCCACGTGTCGGCAATCTTCTTCATCAAATAATTCACAGTGCTGTGATAGCTCACGTCCGGGAACAAACTGGCTTCATTTGATGTGCCTGATTTTGAAAGTTTACCCAAGGAGTCAGAGTTTTCCTTTCGTCTTACCCTCCAACCAACCAACCTTTTCCTCCCAGTTTTTCAACATAGTGACATTGTAGGAGTAGTTCCAAAGTGTCGAAATAACATCGAGGTGTCCGAATAGGGACCCTTTGAGAAACTAGACATAAGTAGACCGATAACGCTAACAATGGACGAGGCTTCTCTTAGTGTTTTCTTTTTGCGTGTGTGCCCTCAAATAAAAACGATTAAACCAAACCCAGTTGATCACAATCTAATAATAAAAAGAGGAAAAAAATAAAGAAAAACAGCCATTCCAAGTGATACATAAAAACTAAGCCAACAACAAAAATAACCCCAAACCTAAGAAGGGAAAAAATAGCAGCAGGTTAGCCTGTAAAAAATAATGAATGAAGGGTCAAAAGGCTCATGTATCAATGTGAGCCTTCCAGGCACCAACTTACCATCCTTGATGGCTTCTAGGAACATAGTACGTTGGATCTGGCACTAAAAGAGATTGCCTTTCAGTTTAGCAACGGAATAGTTACTTGAGAAAAAGGAGGGGGGTGTGGGAAGTGGACATTGTCAAATTGCTCGCACACAGCAAGCATATGCTCACCGAAGAAGCAGCAGCAAAAAGGAGACGATGTGTGAAACAGGTGGCTTAAATAAACTTACTAAATTAGGAGGGAAGAGCAAAGGGGCAGGGCCATCAGGAACACTCAAGAGGCCATATGGAAAATAAGCCATCCCACTACATTAGCATTGTGGGTAAAATGACGTCAGCGGTGAGCATCGATACGGTAGCGCCTCACTGGTAATCACCACATGTCACTGGCTCGATCAAAGCATAAAGCATGGTGAAAAGTGTGCCTTTCGCATTGTTGCAGTATACTTCATGGATTGTATTTGTGTGGCTTGGCACTGGCAGCTGCATATTCAATTCAGAAATATATTTGTAATGTCTGTGATCCTGTGTGAGTGTGTTCAGTCAGTCCGCTTTTGTGCGTGTACTGCTGCGCCATGGAAAACTCTTCCACTCCTTCACAGTCACAACTTAGAAAGATGCTCTTTGAATCTGTAACATGGTACCGTTTTATTTCAAATGAATTGGTGCGATGTAGTGCTGACCCAAATCGGTCTGTACCAATAAAAGTACTTTGGTAACCATCCCTAGAGGTTGAATGCAACTCCATGTCAGACAACCGATCAAAAAATGTCAAAATGTGACAAAAAAGCTGTTACGATATAAACACTGAAATGATGATCTCATCTCAGTTTATTCACTTATTGTTTATCATGTGAAATCCCGGCCTTTTTAATGTTCAAGAATCTGAAAATCCACGCAGGCAGCGATGAGAAGGATGTGTGTGTTAAAGCGTGTAATGTGTGTGTGTGTGTGTGTGTGTGTGTGTGTGTGTGCATGTACATCAAGTGACAAAGAAGAATGGGGACATGGGCAGGTCTTAGTAATGAAGGACTGATAAGTCCTTATTTCCTGGGCTTGGGTTAATTGTGCCGACAGATAAAGGGTAATAAATTGTCACGGGGTAATGGCAGGAGCCTGGACTGGGCCCTGTTCCACATTCATCATGACTGGTGACGCCTGTGAGCCAGAGAGCAGACAGGTCTGAAAGGCTAGGAGAGCCTGGCAGGAGTGTAGGGGTGGGGGGGAACAAAGAGTGAAAGAGACAAGTGTTTGATCATGCATTTTGGTCGTTGTTTTTCAAGAAATTGAAAAAGAAAGAATTATTTTTATTGTTAAGTCCCTCAACTTTTCAACATGACCCAATTAAAATTGGAAATGGTTTCGTTGAAATAGTTAAGAGCATCAATATTTTAAGTCAAGATGGCGCCCGAGTAGGCAGCCGTCAGCAAGTGCTCTCATGAGCCTTGCTTTTTTTGTTGTTTTTGTGTTTGTTTTGTCACTTTGTGTTTGTTGTTACG
>CAAKHF010000245.1:0-11255 GCA_901007745.1 Hippocampus kuda
CTTCAAAATACGATACAACGCAAATTCAAAGTGCATGAAAATGACGACTCACCACAGCCCCGAGCTTGATTTTCTGCTACTAGACGGTCCCATCTCGGGGTAATAGGAGACAATGACACCTCAAGTGTGTGGTTTATGTCCAGTCTACTTCGTAATTTTGTTTTAGTCGCCGTTACTTCAGAAAACCCCCGCCTCACACAGGTAGGATGTCGGAAATAGCAACAGTGCTATTGTGGTCATCTCAGAGTATTCAACCATAACTTTAATCCAGTTGTCTCGAACGTACTTTTAAGGCCGCCGTCATTTGCGATCTCCAGCAGTTTTTTTAAAACCCTCTCAGGCTCAAAATAAGTTCTTGTTACAGGTAGAGTAAAGGTACTTGGTTGTTGCAAATCTGCATCACTCTTTTTGCGACCTTCAACGTTTTGTTTCTAGCGTAATCGGTCACGTGACGGAGAAGTGTGGCTTGACGTGAGTCAAGCGTGACACAGACGGATGTAACGGAGAATCCGGTAACCTTTCAAAATAAAACATCTTCGTATTCCGAAATAAATAAAACGGAAATAAGGCAAGTTCTTTCTGTGCGGCCCGGTACCAAATGCCCTGCGGACCGCTACCGGTCCGCGGACCGGCGGTTGGGGATCCCTGCTTTAGAGGACAACTTACCATATCGCCTCTTGCCATATATGATGCCAGCAATCAAAGCTGAATACCTGGCAGTCTGGAAAAAAACATGTGAACACACCGGTATGTCAGAAGGCTATTCTCACACTTTAGTCTGAGAGTAGCAAGAACTCACAATCAACAAAAACTATTAAATTCAATTGGACATATTGAAATAGCCATACATATTTAAAAAATATCAGATGACTGTTTATTGATCAAGGTGCATCCTAATACAGTTCACTTCTCATAATCGTTTTCGCAATGCATGTATAAAAGATCCAGCCAACACAGGGTTTGAACTAGGGATCTAACAATATGTTTTGTTTTGGGGGTTTGTTACCGATAACCTTGCGGATTGATATTAGGCCAGTTCGATACAAAGCGATATCTCGCTTATGGTGAATGATACTATTCAATATGATAAAAATGATTTTGTTTCAATATTTTGATATCGTAACAATGGCTTTTTTGAAAATAAACCTACACTAATCAAAGGTAACTCAACCCCCACCCATTGGAATTCATTTTAAAAACTGAGATTTACTTATTCCAAAATAGAAAAATATCAGAACAAGCTAGTGTTTTTAACACGAATTTACCTTAATATCAGAATAAACTGGTTCTTTCTATGCATTAAAACATCCATGTAAACAATCTTTTGATAAATCGCTTTATATATGTGAACAATATTCAATATTATCTTTTGAGGAGCAAAAAAAAAAATAAAAAAATTACAGTGTATATTTTCACATTAAATTAACCTGATGCTGTGATTGCTGTACTTGCATAACAACTGCATGTAACAGAACACAATTTCGCCAAAGGCCCGCATATTCTTTTTCTAAAATATCAGATGTCTGGCTACAAGCCAGTTCTCTGCGTGCTCTCAATGAGCCTCATTTACTTAAGTCCGCACTAATTTCTGCACAAAACATGCGTATGCAATAATAAGTCATTCTTTGAGCAGTAGAAGGAGTTAAATGGTTATATTTTTCAATAAATAAGGCAGCAACGCCTTTTTGGTGTGCCCCATTAACTTGCACGGCAGTCGCCACTGTTTTTTCATTCAGTTATGTTGCTGTTTGTGATGCCGGATGAGACGCGTTGACGTGATATTGCACTTGGCATTTTCAAAGACTATACACGACAACTATCTTGTCAAGACCATTTAGTTTCTTGCAAAATCCAAAGTGCTCACACATAAGCGAACACATTGCATCGACTTAAAAATCTGCTCTTCCTCGCCGCCCAGATCCATGTTGCGTGCTTGACTTAAATCCTAAATACAGTATTAGTACTGTAGCCCTACTCAAATTGGAGTAGTGTAATAGTACTGTATTGTACATAGTGTAGTAGAAAAATCCGCGTGTACGGTTATTGACGCTCTGCATGGGAGGTGGAGTCCAAAAAGTATTTTTTTAAAACCACACCAATAAACTATTATTACGGGGTAAACAAACCTTAATCAATGGAGACACCGCAACCGGGGGAGCCATGGCTTCACAACAGGCTAGCAGCAGACAGCAAACAGCAGCGAAAAGTCACTTTGTCGCCGCGAAGGATTGTGGGAGGAGGAGGAGGAGGTGACTTCTTCATATGGTGCGGTTGGGCAGCGACAGGTTATTGTTAAAGTGCTGCCACCTTCTGGACATTCACAGAATACTTTAATTACTGTTGCTTGACTAAATTAGTTTGACTCATTCCGTCAACAAGGTTGTTATTCATTTTACTCAAATTCCTTTTACTCATTGAAATTCATAGAAATTTTATTATTAATCTATTGATTAAAACTCCACCCGTTTTAAAATGAGTTTTATGTATTTATTTATTAGTATTATTTAGGAAAAAATGGGCCTTTATGGTTTGAAAACATAATTAAGACAGTTAAATCAACTGGTTCTATAAAGTGTAATTACTATAAGTAAGAAGGGAACAATTGCGAATGTTCCCGTGTTCTCACCCTTCTTGCATGGGGTTTCTCTGGGTACTCCGCCTTAAGTTTACTTACTCCGAATAATGTTTTGGAAAATTGAAAATACTCCTTGGGATTTTAAGATTTAAGTGATAACGAACAAAACAAAACATCAGTTCATAATATATGTTCTGAAAAATGTAATTGTGACCATGACTATGTTAAGATTCAACCATGTGTGTTGCATTGAACCAACATAACATTTATCCTGAAAGAAACAGAGGGTGCCACATTTTTGGGACTGCAAGAGTGGAAATATCATATAATTTATTTTAAACTATGTTTAATCCATGTTTGTTTCACTTGTAATGATGATTTATATAAAAACCGTTCTGCTTTAAAAAGGATGAGACCAGTCAAGTGTTTAATCTTCACCCAAAGTTGGTCAATTATGAGGTTTTTAAATAAGCCGCTATCTGCATCGGGCTTCTATTCATGTTTGTTAAGGCAGCAAAGTAGGTAATCTGTGGAGTGCAACAAAAAATGGTGTCGCTGACACTCCACAAATGTCTGAAATTATACCGTTTCTTCAGTTTGCATGACAGTGGTCCTTTCCCAAGCAGTCATTTAGCTTCTGCATGGTCCTCTTGGCGAATCTCACTTTCCCTCGATTCTTCAGGGAGGCTGTGTACTGATTGGACTTGAGTTTGGAGTAGTAGTCTGAGAACTTGTTGAAGAGGATGGATATGGGCAAACCATTGAGGATGATTCCGAAAGCGATGCAGATGAAAGCAAAGAGACGACCCAGGATGGTCTCTGGGTAAACGTCGCCGTAGCCCACCGTGGAGATGCTGACCTGCGGGATTTTCAGGGGAGAGCAGTCACCATCATTATGAGGAACAAAAAAACATCTCAACTCTCTTTTGCTGATTTATTTAACGCATGCTGTTGGTTTAATTTTGGTATGTTTTTGCGACTTCCTAAATGCTACACAAGATATCCTTCATAATAATAAAAATAATAATAACAATAGTAATAGTAATAAGTTTTTCTTCAAATTCATTAGCATTTTAAGCAATTCAAAACATAATGTAAATTAATATGCTGCACTTAGACGCATCTTATTGAAGCGTTGCACCAGGCACCAATGAGAGTAATTTTGTGACACACTCGCACGTCTTGATAGAATGTGGCAGTCAAGTAACTCAAGGATTACTTAATTTTTGCTTACACAATTCGTCATCACTTGTTAGTAAGTCAAAATAATTCGTGATCCAATGTCCAACGTGGTTATACAAGTCGCGTTGAAAATCCCCCCCAAAAAGCAACATTTTACTCAGTCCTGGTGTGTTTTACCATAGCCTACTTTCAAAAGATGTGTTAATTCCGTCCATCCAAGGTTAAGCCCTAAAACAAAACAGGTGCATTGTGAAATGATTGCAGCTATCGTGATTTATATGTAGACTGATTCATGTTTGGATGAAGACTGGCATGGAGAACAGCGAACGACTGCACGAACTGAGAAGAAAAATCGACTGAATGACTGCTGTCAGGCTGCTGAATAAACACACGTTAAACCTGGACTCGCCCATTGTAAATAGCACAGCCACCTTATGCAGCATATTTGCATATATGCTTCTATCTTATATTTCATATTTTATATTGCATTCTGTGCTGTGTACCGTTCTTTTTTTAAATGCATGCAAATACTTTTTTCCTTTTTTTTTCCTACTCCTTCCCTCCAAATTTTGCTGCTGTAGATTGCGAATTTCCCCATTGTGAGACAATAAAGATTTTCTTATCTTATCGTATCTTATGACAAAGACTGACCTTGAGAGAGATGTAAGCCAGAAAGCAAAGGCAGCAGTACATGCTAAATGAGGTGATTGAATTCCGTCCAATTTTATGCATCGTGTTGTTGGAAAAACGGGGCTAAAAATACCCTTTTGTACACTGGATCTTTCACTTCATGAAGACCTACTTACAGATGCCCACCACCAAGCATGAGGAATGCTGGAGAAGTTTGTTTGCGGCATGTCATGTTCCACAGTGTAAACCATGGCAGAGAAGCTGAAGATCCCCATGGCGATGAAGAGAAACAGGCATCCGACTTGTTGGTAGCACTGCCGCAGAGTGAAGCCGAATGCCCGCAGGCCCGTGGAGTGTCGGGCCAGCTTCAAGATACGAAAGATGCGCATCAGTCTCATGATCCTCAAGACTTGTCCGAGCTTTCCCACCTGCCCCACGGCCTGCATGTCGGCCTCGTGCTTCACGTAGTTTTCCTTGTTGTCAAAGAATTCCAGGATGGCCTGCAGGTACTGAGGCAAGATGGCGATCAGGTCCACAGTGTTGAGCACACTCCTGCTAAAGGCTTTTAGGTCAGGGGTGGAGACCAGACGTAGCACATATTCCATGGTGAAGAAGGCAATGCACATTGACTCGACGTACTCCCAGTAAGTCTTTCCACTGAGCTGCCCCATATGAGCTCGATACTGCATCTCCTCCACTGTGTTCAGCGTCATGGCCACCAGGGAGATCAGGACGAACAGACTGGACGTCACGGCCATCAGCTTGGCCTTGATTGAAGAAAATGGCTTCTCCATCAAGTTCCAAATAGCTCGCCGCCGCTGGCCCATGAACATATCTTGAAAGAGCGCTTCGTTCTCTTCGATCTCCACCTCGGCTTCCAGCTCTCTCTGGATCTTCAGCTGCTCGTTCAGCTCGTCCTGTCTTTCCTCAAAGGAGATGCGGCAGCAGCGGTGGGTGTTCTTGATCCTCACCCCCCAGTAGTTGATCTCCTCGAGGAAGTTGCGGGGACACAGCTCATCCTTGATCCACAGCACACCGGTCCGGTAGAAATTGAAGATGCTGTGAAAGATTTCGGGGTCTCGGTCGAAGAAGAATTCGTTGTTGGTCACACTGTAGTCATCACACAGGTCCAGTTTCATGTTGTGGTCGGTGTAAGTGGCCAGTCGTCCAATTCTGGTCTTGGGGTACCTCGCCGCCATCTTGTAGGCGATTTGGAAGGACGTCCCACCTACATTGATGTTGATCGTATAATTCTTGGATGGGGAAATTTGTTTGGAGGAGCCATGCTGGACATCATCATCTTCATCTTCATATTCAGCGTAGATATCGTAGATGTCTTTGCTCAGCTCTTGCATGGAGTTCCATGTCCTCACACAGCTCTCCTTTGCTGACGGATAAACAATTTCTGAAGATCTCCGATTAACATCAGAGCCTGTGACTTTGTAGTTCGGGAACAGACTTCGTCTCCTGTTGAAGAACTGGAACACCTTGCCATTGCTCCCCATGTCAGTGTACAAACTGGAAAGAAGGCAGAGCACTACTTCTGTCTAATAGCCTTTTACCTAAGCATGGAAAACATGAGCAGGATACCTCATGGCCCCATTAATGTTGCTGACTGGGAGGATCTGTGTGCTTATAGGACATCTAAATACCATTATCCTCTGCTGAGCTCCCGAGCTGCGATAATGTGGACAGGGTGGCATATCCCAACAAATGTTCCTCATCAATGTCCCCTTATACAGCAATTACCATTTATAACACCGATTGATTGTGCTCACTGTTAAGATAGTTGATTTTATGACAACTATCTTATTGATGAATACAAGTACCGAAGCGTGTTATCCAGTATATATGAATCTTTTTGCAGTCCTCTGAAATTACACAAAGGAAGTCCGATAGAAACACCTTTCTTGTAAGATCCCACACAATGGCGGGTTCAGGAATTATGAATGATCCATATCAAGTCAATCTCTCAGTTAGACCATTAAATCTCTACATTCATTGTTTAGTGTTGCAATGCAAGGTTTTTGCCTCGCTTGAACTAAGAAAGACAGCAGATACATACAAGAGGATCAAGGTATTAAGCCTTGATCTGTACATATGTACTCATTGGGGGGTTGGGGTCCTGAACCAAAGTAAACGCCGTCATTCTCAGAGCCCCTGAACACGCTTGTCGAGTTTCCGTGGCTCTCCAACCCTCTGTTTACTCAGAATGGACAATAATTGGCCGTTTTGACCACTTCCGTCAAACAATTCAATAGCTCCGCCCCGACTGACTATGGGTTGAGAGTTTGTAAGTGCTGTACATGAAGCGAAAATAATTCATATAACAACAATAAAATAAAACAATAAATTATAATTAAAACAGTAGAATAGTGTTAAAAAGTAAGTGTGAACTCATAAAACGGCGCATTATTAAAACCGCAAAGGACATGGTTAAAAAAAACAAAAAGAAGGCGCTTCAACTTCATGTGGGCGGAGTCAAGCGTTTAGGTCCACCCTACGTTGAGCCTCGCCTCACACTGCGCTCTGCAGACCCGGCTCAAAATTTTGAGGGCTGGACAACGGGAGTCAAGTTGCATTACAACGCTATCCAGCATATGTGCGATTCTGTAAAAGTAAAAGCTTAGGCAAAACGGAAGCCAAATGAGTACATTTCTAATTTCAGTGTGTATAATGTAAATGTTACAACATTTTTCCATGTTGCATGAAAGGAAGTGTAACAGACTGTTTGTCTTCACTTGTCTATACACCAGCTGCCGACTGCAAACTCAGGAGATGGCCATTTTTCCAGACATGATATCTAATTTTGTTCGTAGAGTTAATATTACCAATGTACTACTGTAACATAACCTGTGCATATTGTATTAATTATTTCCTTTAAATGGTTTAGATCCACCAATCCCCTAAAAAGACATCAGATGAGCATGTAATACTACAACAAACTGCCATACTATAAGTCTTATTTTGAAAATAACACAAAGGAAGCTAGTTTGTGGCACGGCTGATAAACTAAGAAAGAGAAATTGTCTAAAGAGGGACCAAGGTTGTTGGTGTGCGGTGAGGGTCTTGCAAGGCTGGCGGTAGGTACAAATTGACGAATATCCTATTGGTTCCAATGACCCATTAGCATAGTTGTCTCATACCTTATTCGTTCGTGAGCGACTCATCGCGAACATTAACGGGTATGAAGATGGGGGAGAGCGTAAAGATCAGTCGCCAAAGTGCACAGTAGAACTGGCGATGTCTAAGCTAACGCGGCTAACAGTTGCGCGGTGCATTCGAGCAGACGGGACAATTTTCAAGAATATTGTCCCGCTTGTCCCGTGGCTGTATTCACGTTTGCCTTTCATGAAGGTAACTTGCGTCTCTTGTGTAAACTAACACGAGCGTCGTCGGATGCAGTTAGCCCAGGTCGGCTCCGAGTTGCACTGTTGTGTTTCTAGTGGCCCCCAACACAAACAAATCAGGACATGCGCGCTCCGTGTTGCTTGCAAGCAGGATTTTTCTTTCTCTGCAGAGAATGTCGCATGACTTTGCTGCTTGTTTGTCACCTGCCACTTTTGAAGTGGCAGTGGTATGGAAGAGGAACCAATAATTAGTTGATTCATACTCAAATGGTAAGAAATTACATGTAAAAGTATTTTCAGATGTAATTGTTGCAATAAGTGTGAATTGCAATTTTATGAACGTTTTACTCAGTTGTCAGTGTACTGTATTTAATTGGTGCAACGGGAGTATTCATTATGGAGTGAGTATAATGTTTATTATTGTAGTTGTAGTTTGCAATATTGCATATTACAGAGTTTTGCCTCAGAAACATTAGTGAGTCACACCTAAATTCGTCAATCGAATTTCTTTCTTAGTAGCAATGTGTCGTCCTACTGTCTTGAGATTTTTCAGGCAGTTAATGTTGTCGGTTTTGTAGCCAAGCACATCTGATTTTGTGGAGCAGGGGGAGTATTATTGAGGAGCGTTTCATCATATATTTTGGGATCTCCAGAGATGTCTTCAGAAATGTTAGTGGAGTCCACCAAGTCAATCAATCCTGAACGAAAGCTGTATGTGCAGAACTGTCAGTACTATCTAGCAAGAATGCAATTAAAATGACATGTCCAAGTAGACTTTCTCCAACCAACAAGATGCAGAAATTAACTACAATTAGTTACTTACAGTGTCTGTCAGTGAGACATGTCTTTGGAATCTAAGGCTCCATTCTCTGTGGGGAAGGTGGTTGAAGGTCACCCAAGACATGTAAAATGAGACATCCTGTGGTGGCTTCACCCAAGTGACATTCAATTGCGGTCTAGATGCAAAAGGGTGAACATCTCTGGCGAAGGAGGCAGTCTTAAATTTCTAGAAATCTCCTTTAAACATCACTATTAGCTGCTAGATGTGTTGCTGGAATGGTCAGAAAATCACAAGACATATGGCCCAGTTGGCAACAATGAGTAAGTCACTGGATCTTTATCAGTAAATAATGTGCGATGAAGGTGACCTGCTTACCCTCCTATTATAATAAACACATGAACACGTCACTACTGTTTAATGTAATGTTATGGCCCCCCCAAAAAAATCAAGTGATCATTTTGCGTGATTTCAATTTATTGTTGATTTTGTGTCTTTGCTATATCAGAGTTATTCCAGAGTTCCTTCCATGTCAATGGTGCAGATGATAAAGCAATAGGCTTAACAAATAAAAATGTCATTGAACATAATAAAAGTAGTGTTATGTAATTATGTTTTGCTCACTTGTGACTTGAGCATGTAAAGGTGCAGCACAGGAAGCAATAGCAATGATGCTCTGGGCGACCGTAAAAAGCAAGTCTGCTTGAAAGATTTTTTTTATGTCCTAACAAAACAGGTCACCGTTTGATCAGGTCCGTGTATGTAGGAATAAAGCAAACCAGTTTGTTGACCATTTTTATGGTATTCCACTGACCAGCTACAACATTGACCAATTGTGAAATACAGGATGTCATATCCTGTATGAGAGATGAAGCACATAGTCCATCTTCAAAAAAGATGAGAATGATCATTTGGATTTTCAGAGCATTATTAATATTACGATATGTTCATTATTATGGTTGGAGAGGTACCCGTATAATGAGAGCTGTCTAATGTTGTGGTTAGCGAACAAAGTCAGATGCCAAGGTCAGTTGTACACTAGTCAATGCGGTAAAAGCACTTTGTTTCTTCTTTCAGGTTGAAGGTGGGTCGCAGGGTTCGTGGAGCAGACGCGTCCTTGTGTCCTTTCGTATCTCCCCTTCCCCCTCCCTGTGTGTTCCCCCTGTGTGTCACTGACCCCGCAACCCCACCCCATCTGATCCCCTGCACCGTGTCACCACTCCGACCCGAATCCGCCCTCTCAACCCATGCTTGGGACAAAGCCAGCTCACTGCCAGCCCAATGACTGCCTGGATCGTCCTGCCGGTCAGCCTGTCTGCCTTTTCCATCACAGGAATATGGATAGTGTGAGTGGTGCGCGCATGCCTTCAAACCTTACCACGTGTGATGTGACAATACTTGTTGTGACTGCAACCCTAAAGTGTCCCATACCATTGCCTCTACAGTTTTATATTTGTATAAACAACATGAGACAATGCGCGGCTTTGTTTACTGTAACTGCTCTCCGAAACGTTTTTGATACACGCAGTATTCGTACTAAAGTGTTCAAAAGATCCAGCTTTTAATTCATTACCCATTATGAATGATTACTTAACAAGCCTCATAACAGCACCATACAAAACAGTCCGTTGTGCGTTGTTTTTAAACATGAAACATGGTATGTTGCTACCTTCGTGCTGAAGTGCCGCTATAATTGATGACCAAAATAACTACCGGATTTTCACGACCATAAGATGCACAAAAAGGTCTAAAATTTTCTCCAAAATGGTCAGGATGCCTAATAATGCGAGTTGCCTTGTGTATGCACCGAATTCCAAAATCTGGAAATGCTGTTGTGTGACTTTAATGAGGGGTCCGATTGACTGACTGATGTTGTGCCGACACGTTGCTTATATAGACGAAAGGCGGACATAACTGAGGACAGCATGCGGACGTTAAAGTGGGAAGGGTGGGTGTGAAAGAGGAGGCTAAAGGCACGCTTCAGTATGTCTTAATAGTGCCGGTACGTGCTTTGTGCAAAACAACATCCCAAAAGTGGCACAAACGAAGAGAGAGGCTTGCGAAACACAGTTTGAACTACAAGCTATCAAGTTATGGTGAGGACCATGGGAATCAAGGACCACCGTGGCGCAGATACATCCAGCCGATTACATGGAAACGCTGGCCAATTTACGCTCCTCCTGCAGTAAAAACTGTAGTGTTCTGTCCAGCCCAACCACATCACCATCATGGGAGCCGATCCCGTACACAGCCCTACTAAGACTGGGAGGCAGCGCCGGGCGTGTTACGCTCCAATTTGTGAATGGATTGTGAATGCTTGGCCTAACGTGCCTGCTTGTACTGTTGTTCGAACGTTCGCAAAAGCCGGCATCATTTCTGGGGAGCCGCCCGGCAACGAGACTGACTCTGACAACGATGCGAGGGAACCTGGCGTGTTTGGAGAACTTTGTTGAATACTTTGTTCGATACTTCAATAAAGTACAACGGAACGCAGTTTTGTTCCCACTGCCTTTTTAAAAGCACACATTAGCGTGCATGCATGCTATCGTATTTTTTAAGCAAGCATATGTTTTACCATGCCAGTGTCTAAAAACGTGTGTGTGTGTGTGTGTGTGTGTGTGTTTATATGCGCACACACACACACACACACACACACACACACACACACACACACACACACACACACACACACACACACACACACACACACACACACACACACACTTGGCCGATCACGCAT